>JAXBDA010003189.1:0-36452 GCA_036023075.1 Gaultheria prostrata | reverse complement strand
ACACTTTCAACCACACACAACCACACACCCTCTCACATGTGGTGGGGCCCACTGTCCCACAGAGGGGCCCACCACATGTGAGAGGGTGTGTGGTTGAAAGTATGTGTATGTATCTTTAAAACGATGGCCAAAAGTCTACAAACCCCATCCGGAAAGTGATTGATTTTGCCAACTTCACATCTTTGCCATCAAATTTTATGGTGGGTCGTCCTTTCTCTGATGTGATTTCAGCGGAGTATTTGTTTTAGGGTCTTACTAACGTGTGACTAATAGACACATGTTAAGCACACAAAAAAAACACACACTCTAATATATCTTTTACACTTTCACATATCCCCATACACTTTTTACACATTTCAATACATTTTGTCAACCTTAATGTGTGCCTATTGGGCACACTTCCTTTGTTTTATCCAATCTAAAAAATAAAATTCAAAAAGGAAAATGCTAACGTGTGCCTATTGGGCACATGTTAAGGTTGAAAAAATGTATTGAAATATGTATAGAAACATGTGAAGTGTATTGAAAAGTGTAAAAAATATATTTTATTTGTTTATTTGTGTGTTTAACATGTGCCCAATGGGCACACGTTAGCAAGACCCACTTAAAAATACAACAAAAACCAACAAACAAGGGAAAGTGTTTGGTCCCATAAAAGAAACTCATAAAATCACCCATAAAATACATTCAATTGATGAAATTCATCCGATACACTGTTTGAATAATGTACTGAATGAATTTCACCGGCTGAATATATTTTATGGATGATTTTATAGATTTCTTTTATGGAACTTTACTAGACCTCAACAAAGAAAGACTCATAGGTGTACGTACAATCTGAAATGACACAACTACAAGTCCAGCGGTTCAGCCAACTACTGCATTTAAAGCCAAAAAGAGAGAATGGCTTACGTATGCGTCCTATAATCCAAATCACAAGCAACATATTTCTACAAATATGTGATCTTAATTTTCAAGTAGATATGTTTTCTCGGTTCAAAAAATTAAATAAAAATATATATATATATATATATATGGAGCACTTTTAGTTCGGGCTCCGGACCTCTACGTTCCCGATATTTTTTTTATGATTCGAACCGTTCAATGTGTTTAAAACGTGTTTTTAAGGGCCCCGCTAGAAATTATCTAAAAAAAATACTGGGAAGAGCTTGATCCTAACAGTTTTTCACAAAACTGTAAAAGTACAATTTTTGTGAAAAGCTGCTCGGATCAAGGTCTTCCCGGTATTTTTTTTTGATGATTTCTCGCGGGGACCCTTAAAAACACATTTTAAACACATTGAACGGTTTGGATTTTGTCAAAACAATTTTTTCAACCTATAGGAAGCTGGGCCTATATATATATAGAGAGAGAGGAAGAGCTTCCCATCCAAACCCTTATTTACGGGCTTAACATCCGGACCCCACTTTCCAGACCAAATTTTGACGATCCTAACCGTTAGATGTGTTTAAAATGAGTTTTAAAGGTCCAACGCGAGGATTCGTTAAAAAAAAAAATACCGGAAAGGGCTTGATCGGATCAGTTTTTGATAAAACTGTACATATAGACGTTTTTTGAAAAATTGATCCGATCAAGCCTTTCCCGGTATTTTTTTTTTAACGAATCCTCGCGATGGACCTTAAAAACTTATTTTAAACACATCTAACGGTTCGGATCGTCAAAATTTAGTCCGGAAAGTGGGGTCCGGACGTTAAGCCCGTAAATAAGGGTGTAGATGGGAAGTTTTAGCTATAAATATATATTTCAAGTAAAAACTTTGCAAATGAATCCAATGAAGATCATATAAAGATCGCTGATGCATTCAGATTGCACGTCCTCATTGGTCGAGAACACTACGTGCCTGTGCCTGTGCTTTGCCTAAATTTCCCTCAGGAAAAATGCACATGCCATTTGGTATTATTCTTTCTCGTCATTGAAGAAAGTTCAAGGATTCGGTGATTCGGTCCCATGTGGAAAATCCATGCTGGCAGTGTGGCATATTATAACATTTGGTATTTTGAAAAAATTCGGTGGTCCAAACCTTAAAAACTAATAAACCCATCATGTGCTACCCAATTTGATTAGAGAAATGGCAAAAAGGAAGATGAGTTGGTGGCGGAAAAGAAAAAGGAACTCCTAAAAGTCACCACTACTCACCAGTATGGAGGAAAATCTCTAGATTTTGACATTGGAACCGTAAAATGAAGTTTTTTGTATAGGGAAAGGGAAAGCGCCCATCTCCAGACTTATGATAAATTTATGACAAATGGGTTACCAGATCAAGAAAGGGTCCGGATCCTTCCCGGTAACAATTCCGGCCGATCATAGCTCTTGGGATAGCTACGGGAGAGGATCTATTTAAATTTAGAAAAGGTACAGGAGAAATCACCATCTCCCCAAAATTTCCTGAAATCTCAAGTACTGAAGCCCATACAGCACATCAATACCTAATGTATGAAGATAGAGTTGAAATCCAAGCGGAAAAACCAGAAAGTTAGGACTTTGTTCATTCTTGTGAGAATGAGGTCCGGTCTATGATTCTTGCGAAAAGCACAGATAATGAATGAACACAGAGAGAAGAATATCGAACCACAAATCTCTAAATAAGTATAGAGTATGTACTTTTTATGATCGGCACATAGAGTATGCACTGACACCTAACAAAGATATTTTTCCCCTCAGATACTAATTAACACGTAAACAAAAATAACTAACCCAAACCGAGCCTTAAAATCCCAAGAAATTGTAAACCTTGCAAAGCATAGGGAGTCGTAAAAAATGAGTACAATTCTTGCGAAAGACAAGGGCAGACAACAATTCTCATTCTAAAACAATTTTGAAATTCCATACACTCCCACTGTGTTTCTGAATGCAAAGAATAATACTATCTCCGTTTTCGTGAAGCAACCGTCTAGGCTCACACATTTTCTGTCATGACAAAATAACGAGAAAGGCCAAAGCAAATAACAAAGAATAAAAGAAAAAGATGAAGTTCAAGCCAAACTTTTTCAGAACCACATAAAACCAAAATAAGAAATAAGATTACGGAACAGTTTCAAGCCTGGGTTCAAAGGCAAAGCCAGTAAAGAGCTGAAGTGGGAACCTCTTTGTCACAGGGCATTTCTGGGACCATTTCCAATGCTTCTGGTTCATGTCAAAAACAAGAAGAGCAGGAGCTCCATAGCTCTGAATGTAAACAAGGTCATCTGTACCACTGCTAGCAAAAACATCATCAAACTCCCCAAAGCCTTGAAAGTGCCTATGAGGCATACGGGAAATTTCTATCCACTCTTTCCCATTAAGAATCCAAATGCCAATCCCTTTAATTATATCAGGCCGATCTTGCTTTCCAATACCCCCAACCATTACCAGTTTCTCTTTGAGGTTCATAAGACGACCGCATGTAAGGGGACAAGGCGCAGGAATACAACTCTCAAGCAATAAACCCGGGGATGACCGAGTTGAGAGGTTATAAGCGATTAGGCCGTGGCGATTCTCTTGGGACCGACCTCCAGTTGAGTAGATCAAGAAGTACAAAACCCCATCGCAGATCACGCTCTCATCACCACCTCTCCACCCAGAAAGAACCTCTGTCAGGGGAGTCATCCAAATCCTAGTCTCGGAGTCATAAACATGAATTGAAACATCCCACTGGAAAAAATTCTCAGGGACTTGTTTGGATTTCACAACTGACACAACGTATTTGGGTGACATCCTGTTCACTGAGATAGCCAATGCACTGTAGTCTGGAGACTTCAAGCCCGGGGGCTCTTGAAGCCTCCTGCATCGCTTGGTAATTGGGTTACAGATATGTAGCTCACTTCGGCTGTCATTGTCCATGAAGGAAACCAACCCACAAGATGAAGCAATGAACCAATTGGGTGTTTCGATACAGGGGAGTTCAATGCCATACCACTTTTTAAGGAGGGGATCATAGGCATATCCAAATGGTTCATCTGAGCTAGTAAACATGAAATACCAAGGTTTTTGTGATAAGACGCGAGAGAAGTTCCATATAAACCTTCTTGAATTAACAATCTCATTCCATCTTTTACATACGGAGCCTGCTCTAAAAATGCCTGGCACAGGGAGAAAGGACAAGATTCGCTCCAACAATTCATCAGGCAGGATTAAATCAAGGGAAACCTCTGTAGTTTCTTTATTGTCTTCATCACTAAGCTCTGAGAATGAATTGAAATTCCCATTGTCTCTCCCGTTGTCATCGAGGCAGTGGCTAACCCATGATGTTTCTCCCTCCATCATCGACAAGAGTGAAGCAAAACTAAGCAAACAAAAACAAATGCAGGTTAGATTATACACGTAGAAGATGTAAACCCCACGAACATATAAACATTGATGAAACAAGGAAGTTAAATATAACTCAAGAAGATAGAAAATCTACGACTCCCGTCATAAATTTTATTAAAAAGGCATCAAGAGGATGCTACCTGTGTATGAAGAAAAGACTCCTTATACCTGATGTATGCTTATCATTTATTAGAACCACATAATCATAATTACTAAGACAACCTCTATCCTGCAGTCTCCTCCGCCATTGAAAGGTCAAAATTGATAACATTAGGAACTACACCGTGAATGAATCCGATAAGCATATCACTTAAACAGGAACTACCGACAGATTCAACAGTAAACTACTCCTGGAGACATGCACTAGATATGGACAACAGCTTCGTGACTTCTCCAACAAATAAAAACAAAAGCAACCAAACTTTCACAAAATGATTGAATTTCAGGGCTGCCGGCCCCAACTAGTGCTGCTAGTTTTTTGTTTATTTTTTCGTATTTGTCAACAAGAGGATGGAGATTTTATTAAGAAACCAAAAATCGCACAAATTGGGTCGAAAGGGAAGCAACACTGAAATCAAACAGTTTTTAAATACTCTAAACGAGGAAAATAAAATGAAATTCACCTACCAAGTACCAACAATGGCGGAGCCACTTATGGACCATGCCCACACTAAATTGTTGGGAGGAATTTTTTTTTTTTTTTTGTAGAAAAATGACTAGTATATCATATTTTTTTTATATAGAAAAAACTAATTAGTGCTCTTGGGGAGCCATTACTTGGTGTTATAATGTCATTCTCCTGCACATATTTATGTGGGACTCAATACTAAATATATGAATTTTACATGAATATGTGATGAAGGCCGATAAAAAAAAGTGATGGAGAAGGGTGTCAGGGCACCACGTGGCAATGCACCAGAACCACTGAATAACTAATTACTCACAAACAAGCCTCAATTCACTAAATTTTTGCCTCGAAACTATAACGTGCTTAAGGAACCCTAGACCTCCACTAACTCGAACCCTGGACCTCCCCTAGAAGCCAAGGGGTACAACCAAATAGGCTAAGAGGCACATCTATCCATAAAATGTAAGTCAAGCGAGACTCATTTCAAATGAAAAACAAGACATGTTAGATTCTTAAAGAAAAGATATTTTTTTCCACAACAAAAGTGCTGGCGTTTACGAATTGTGCCGTCACTGGAACATTTTCCTGGCTACGCCACTGCCTACCAACCATTCAGCTATTACAGTTCAGTATCCAGAATAAATAGATTCAGAAAATCTCCAACCAAAAGTATTTCGCAAAAGGGCTATTTCAAATACCTTATAATGGATAAGAAAAATGCAGGAAGTGGTTAAATGAAACTCTAGAAGGACAAAAGAAAATCAAACCCATCATGCAAAACAAGATAAAAATGAACTCTTTTCACGAATCTATTATCAAATTGTTAATTCACTTACCCCAAACCAAATATTTGCAGTTTTGGGCCTCAAATACTATATGGGTACGTGATGCAAAGCAGTAAATAAAGCAACGCATGAAACCTCGTACACCAACAACAAAAATCACCTCTTTCCATAGTTTTGGTAGCAAACCCTAAATGGGTATGTAATGAAAACTAACAATCAAATCTTAATCTTAGGCAAGGAATTTTGAACATTATACAGCTACCACCACACATCAAATCCCTCAATAACTGACTAAAAGCAAGACTGCAAGAGAAATATTACCCGTACAGAAAACCCAATCAATTGAAACACAAATAGATCATGCAAAAGCCCAAAAAAACATAATCGGAGACAAGAAAGAAATCCCAAAAAATTAACAGAAATCTGTCACATACCTGAAACTTTCTCCAGCCACACCAAATGGGCTCGCCAGATTTGTAGGAAATCTCAAGATTTAAAGGGGGGAAATGGGAGAAGATAACAGTGAAGCATTAATAGCCCTAACTTATATGAAAGGTAGGCACTTAATGGGCTCATAGAGACCTTTCCTCCATAGATAATGAAGGGTCCTGAAATCTTGAGTGAGAGAGAAGGAGGGTATGAGTTTCTTTGTTTCTTTTCTTTATGTTCTTTCGATGCGAACAAAACGGCAGGCAGCGGTATGAAGGGCGGATTTTCAAGAGAGAGAGAGAGCTCACAGAGGAGTAGGAGAGGGGTGGTTAAGATGTTTTTCAAAGAAATTGATGGATTTTAATGGCAGAGGAAAAAGCATTGGGGGGTTTTGGCCGCAATCAAAAGGAAAAATAATGCTGTCTTACTCATCGCACGTTTTATGGAGAATTTTGTTCACCCTCCGAGGGTGAACAAAAACCCTCGTATTGGTTGAAATAGTGTGGAACCCACATAAAGTGTTGTCATACTCCTCTGTAATACATTTTTTAGTAAGCATGACAATACTTTATGGTGGGGTTCCACACCATTTCAACCAATACGAGGGAGGATTTTATTCACTCTCTTTTAGGGAGGGTGAACTCCACTCTTGTATTGAGTGGAGTAATTTTTTTGAGGAAAAAATTTCAAAAAAACCTCCTAAAATTTGACTTTAATGTCTCCTAGACTCCTAAACTTCAATAAATTTTAATTACACTCCCAAATTATCACTCTGTTAGTCAATTTACTAAGGGTGAGCAAAACCTGACCCTACCTGCTAATCTGATCCCTACCCGAAGGGTTTCGGGCGAGTTTAAAAGATCATCGGGTCGGTTCGGGTTGAAAAATTAGAAACCTGATGGGATTGGGTCGAGTTTCGGGGGTTTGGAATCTTAGTTTTCGGGTCACCTGACCCGACCATATATATACATACATGTACACAGCGCACCCCCCTCCTTCTTCTCAAGTCCCAGACCTCTTTTTACCCCCAAAAAACTTAGATCTCTCTCTCCTCTCACATCGCGCACACCGCCCCTCTCTCTCAAATCTCTATCTCCACTTTCCAGCCTCCAATCGACGATGACGATTGATGACGCAGCGGTGACAACACAGTAGACGGCGGCGGGGGCAACAAAACAGGTGATGGCGTCGGAGACAAAACATACCACGGTGACGTGATCTCTCTCTCACACACACACACACACATGTGTATCTGTGTGAGATCTGTGTACAAAGTGAACTAGTATGATTTGTGAATCTGTGATGACTCTCGTTTTTTAGTCTTATTTGTGAATCTATGTTATCTCTCTCTCAAGTTGCTGCCTTGCTGTTGTCGGTATGAATCTGTTCTATCTCTACTGGAATCTGTTGCAATTCTCTCTCTCAGATCTATAAGTTAGGGCTTGGGTAACCCGACCAACCCGAACCGAAACTCGACATACTTGAACCTATCGGTTTATAGGCTTGTTCGGTTCAGTTTCGGGTAAGGCTGCACATCGATCAGTTTTACAGGGTTCGGATCGGATTTGACCCGATCCGATAAGTGATCGGATTTGAGAAACCTGGCCCAACTCCGACCGAAACATATGTATGGCCCTTACCGAATGGTTATCGGGTTTGTTAGATCGGACTCGGATCGGGTGTACGGGTTGGGCCTATTTTGGGTTGTTATTTTTTGGGTTTTTTTCTAAATAAATTACTTGTTTTGGCTCTTCTGGGTCTTCTTCTTAAAATTACTTGTTTTGGGCAGCCCACCTAGCAAGCACCCGCCTCACTTTTAAGGCCCACTTAGCAAGTCCCAGCCCCAATTTAAATTAAAGGCAACAACAACTAACAAACAGTTACAATGAAATCTGGCAAACCACAGGAAAAAAATTGTAACAAACACAAACCACAGGGAAATTTTTTGTAATAATCTGCCAACAATTACAATGTAACATTACAAACATAGAGTCCAGAAGATATCAAATGAAACCTGCCAACAAAACAGCCCATTGAAGTAAATCGAGTCACAATGTCACTTAAAATGAAGAAAATCGAGTTACATGCCATAAAGGAAGAAAATCAAACAGCCCACCGAAGAAAATTGAGTCACAATGTCACATCAATGAAGAAAATTGAGTTACATGCCATAAAGGAAGAAAATCGAGAAATCAAACCTCAAATTGGGCCAATCAGCAATCCATGTGTTGAATTTGTTCTACATCTTCTACTATATACGAAGCTACATCTCCGGGAGGCGAGAAGACGTGCGGCGGTCCGACGGAGGTAGTGATAGAGGGGGAGATGAGGAGGTTTTTCAGATCTAGAGTTGTGGAGAGTGCGGTAAATGGAGAGAAAAAGAAAGTTTAAGGTTAGAATTCTACGTTGGTTTTTATAGTATTGGACATTCGTTCAGGTCAGGTTGGCTTTTAGAATTCGCAACCCAACCGAAAAACTAAATTTTTTATATAATACTGCCCGAACCCAACCACTTCATCTCATCAGACGAGTCGGATTAACTATTTTTGGGTCGGGTGATTGGGTTACGGACCAAATGAACAACCCTAGTTTCGGGTGGCGTTTTTCACAATCTGACTAAAATAGACCCTACCTGACCCATGCTCACCCTTAATTTACCCCATGCCAGCTAAATCAGTCAAATTGATAACGGATTTCGGTGAGGTGGACTAACGGCTCCGTTAAATTGACTAACTAAGTGATAGTTTGAGAGTGTAATTGAAGTCTATTTAAGTTTAGGAGTCTATGCGATATTGAAATCAAAGTTTGAGGAACTTTTTGAAATTTTTCCTTTTTTTTGCTATTGCTATTGCTTTTTCTATGGAGCAATAAAAGTCTCTTGGTTACTTTTCTCCTTCATAATCAATTTTTTTGTACAATAAACCCACCCCAAAAGAAGAAGAAGTTACAAGTTATTAAAAAGAATACTTTTTTCTTGAGATTTTAAAAATATTATTTTGTGTAGGTTTTTTAAAAAGGGTTAGTTTGAACAAATTACCCTTGAAAATAAGGATAGAAATCTATAAATCGAACTATTGTTCTTCTTAGGAATATATTCGTTTGGAGGTTTTGAAATATCAACCCAAATGATGTTTAGGGTGGATTATCTCTATCCAACTTATCAAATTTTATTAGGTTAACAATACCAATCTTGTGATCCGAAAGACTATATGGGTGTTGAATTGATACAAGATCCCATAAATTACTAATTTATTTTCTTTGAAGTTATGTCCTCCACCACTTTCTTCATAGTATTTATTTTTTTAATCTTCACATCTCTTTTGGGGGGTATATACTTTACCAACACTACTAAGGTTGCCCCCAAATGCCACAAAGGGCAATCTTCTTTGCTTCTCTCGTTTGCTTATTAGACAGCGGAAGAAAAGCCATGGGGTCCATTTTCCTCTTGCTTAATTAAATGCAGCAGGGCCAACATACCTTCTTTACCTAACTGATGTTTCCAGTTTCTTAATTTTGTTGGGTAACCAAATTCTCATGCCATCTCAAACTCAAATTCCACCAATGCTTGATATTTGGTCCCAAGGCTAGATTGGGTAATAAAGTGTAGCTCACTCCGTTCCCATAAATAGCCTAAGGCTATGTTTGGCAAACCAAAATCCAATATGGGATGGAATGCAAACGGAGGAGAATTGGCAAATTACCACATCTAGTTTGCATTTAGCTAAAATAAGTCGCTAATTTTTTTAGTCATAAAATCGTAACAATCCACAAGGTTCCCGAAATGTTGGCAACAAAGTTGATCATAGCAAGTTTGGGACGATTGATTTCTGGACCCGGGGGGCGTGTAGATCCAAACAGATCTGGGTCGTTGGTCACCGAACACGGACGACTCGGATGGGGTCAGCATGCATGCATCCCCCAATCCTTGATTTCTATTCCACAACTTTCGGTCCGTTTCCTATATAGTGTCTTAACCCTAAAATTTTATGTTCTAAAAGCATTTGCTCTGTCCTTTTCTTTTCTTTTTTCCTTGAACCAAAAAAGGGGGCAAAAAAGTATTTCAGCACATTGAGGAAGTGGTAGTGCTGGGGCAATTTGTTAGTTTATTTTATTATATACTATTTTTCACTTATCAGATGTATGCGGACTTCTCTGGTTTAGAAATTAGGTCAAGAAATGCATGCACAAGGCTCAATGATATTATGCACTATACGTGTACCTCATGTTCCAATTTCTCCAACTTTGAAATTTAGCACCGAGAAATATTCCATCTGTCCCTTTAATAGTATTTAATTTTTCATTTTAGGTTGTTCCTTAATAAGTGTGTGTTTTGAAAAGTTAATAGATATATTTTCTATGAGCACTGCTACATATACGGAAAGGATACCCAGTAAGTATCCAGAATTTGAACTTCAACGGTCAAGTCAATCTGAACCGTTGAAGTTCAAATTCTGGGTACCCTTTCCGGGTACCTAGACTTTCTAATTTTCTATTTTGCCCTTAAAAGTAGATTCTTTTTTGAAAAATTAGTGAGTATTATTATATTGATAAGGGGAAGTAGTGGAAAGTAGATGTAAAAGTTGATGTGAGATAAAATAAGTTGAAATCACGAGGTAACACACTTAAAAAGGGACGGAGGGAATACTTTATAATTACTCCCTAGGATCTCAGAATGTGCACATGCATAGAATATAGGAGTATATGCATATCATATGTGTATGCATGGGATACATGTACCTACATATTAGAGGGCGGTCAGCCAATGGATCATTGGGCTGAGTTGCATCTTTAGTCAATATAAACTCAACATTCGAGGGTAAAGAACCAATTTGAGAAAACCAAGAGAATTATTTGTTTTAAAAAATTTAAGATTATGATCAACATAGAGTGTGGTTTGAGTTGATTATTTTATTGTAAAAAGCTAATCACCATCAATGGCAATGGTTATTGGGGGAAAAAAAAGAGCATCGATATAAGTAAAAGATGTATAGTACTTATCTGTGAAAAATGCATAAAATACTTAGTTTTTTTTGGCATTACGCTTGCATTATTCTCAGCTCAGTGGACTGTTGTTAAAAGAATTATTTTTTGTTAAATTAAAATGGTTGCTGACTTACCTAATGAAGAGTGTGTGATGTGACTAGAAACACGTATTTTACTCATATCATATTGTAAGTAGCAATAATGAATTTAAATGTTCATGCACATCTCCATACATTGGCATTTTTTTTGTATCATTTAAGTAGATGACATAACATAAACCATATTAAAAATAAGAGATTTTAATAGTGTAGGCGAGGTTATGTCAACATAGAGCAATTGCTTTCTTCTTTTACCGTTAATTTTTTGTTGGGATTCATGAAGATGGAACGAAACCTCCACAAGAAAAAAAACAAGAGAATGATCGAAACACACCTACAACAAATGCGATCCGATGCTACTTCTCGACAAAAAACAAGCATTAGAAAACAGAATTAATGGTATATAAACAACATTTTTTTTTAACTTTCCAAAAGCCAAATACAAATAGAATAGACATTGAGATCTAATTTTCTTTTTTGCTTATGCACAGAATGTGGTGCCTCATCAGCTGGTGACTAAAAAACAGAGGATTTTAATTAGATCCAAGTAGATGGGGGATTCACCTTTGTATTTAGTAGTAGTATCAAAGTTGTATGCAGTAAAGAGGTCTGAAAAAGGAGTGGGTAGTGGCAAGTGGCAACCCCACTACCAAGTCTACACCATCTCTTTCCAGCCAAGCCATATTGTGCACATTAAGTCATGTCACACTTTCAATAGTTTAATGGGTATCTCCCTTCAAGCGACTTAAATTATTTCAAAAATACGATATGTACGCATGCTCCGCATACTCAATATGTATGAACGGTGCATCTTGACCGTATGTGCGTGTTTTCGACGGTTCGGATTTGAAAAAGACTCTTCCATGTTAAAATCTGGACCGTCGTTTCCTAAAATGGACGATCCAGATGCATTCGTACGCGTACGTACATGTGCGTGTACGTACGCGTAGCCGGGTTCAAAATATTGTTGGTTAATGTTTTTGTCTTGTTATGTTTAGTTTTTCTGACATGGAAGAGCCACCAAATTATACATACATTTCAAACTTTAAGAAGTGGGTAGAGAGGTATGTTAACCAAACAATAAAGCCCTGATCGGAGCCCGAAGATGATTTTTAATGAAGGTAGATTTGTAATGAGGGTGAGGTCACCTCCTAATGAGGGTGGATTTGTAAATGAGGTGTTTGGTTGGTATTTTGAGAAGGTGGATTTGAAAAGATAAGAGGGGAAATGACTTAATTGCCCCCACACTATTATTTTAATAAGCAAAAATGATTTATTTCATTATAATTACAATAAATACATAATAATTACAAAAAATACACAAAAACTACATTAAAATATTGAAACCATATTATATTACTAAAAAACAATTTCCTGAAAAAAAATATTTAATTAATTTTGAGCCATTGTCACACACAAACCTTGTTATGTGAGTTTTTTTTTTAAAAAAAAAAATTTGAGCCATTGTACTAAAAAAAATTAAAAAAGATGCCATTGGGCCAAAAAACTAAAAACAAACACAAAAAGGCCCAAAATGATGGGCCGGATGGATGGCCGGTTGACCGGCAGGGAGTTCGGCTGGCCCTTCCTATGCCGGAAAACTCCATTTTTTCGCCGGGAAGCTCCATTTTTTACGATTTTAAGCTCCATTTTTGACGATTTTGGCGACAAGCTTTCCCTTCTCTCTTCCTCTTCTCTTTTCTCGATCAAAACTCAAACCACGACGCATACAAAACCCCCCAAAATCACCCGGATTTGGAGGGGTAAAATAGGAACGAAAAACCACCAATCCGCCCTCGTTACCTAACGACAGGGTCATGGTCGTCGTTGGCAAATCCGGGGGAAGCCGGATTTGCACTCCAAACAGTGAAAATAGTCGGGGTGGATTGGGGGAACAAATTTGGATGCCAAACGCCGGCTGGTGGTGGGCCTTGGATTACAAATCCGAGGCTTCGACAAATCTGGGGGCTAACGACGTCGCCAACCAGGGCGTAAAAGTGATGTAATGAAGGTCATTTTAGAGGCGACTCTTGTTCCCTTTTCCGGTAGGTGTGAGCGAGATCATATTATTTATTTGTCTTGCTCCAATACACAAATTGTTAGAGCATCCTTATTAGAATCACTAAATTTACACCAAATTAAATTTCAAAATCACGTTTTGTACTATATGTAGTTATTTTTTAAAAAAACTCACAAAATCATGTTCTATTTTCTAACTTTACTGTATTAAACTATTATTTCTTTTTACTTCTACTTTTCTCTTTAAATATCTTTCTAAGATATTAAAATTGATAATTGTAGGATAGGTTATTGGTTAGTCAAATAAAATCAATTTGGAGAGGCAAACAATAACTAACAATTAATTCAGAGGAATAAAGTGATGAGGGTGAAAAATTAGGCCAAACACACAAAAAGAGAAGGCCGTATTCAGTCCACCCCTTAAGATCAATCATCCTTATACACAGCTCTAGGAGAGATGTATTCGTGAGCACCAGCAAGAACAATGTTCTTGATTTCCAGAGCTTTGAATCATTTCCTCTCTACAGGGTTTCCGTGCTTTAGGGATGAATCAATCTCCTGGAACTTGTGAAGGAATGTCGTATATTTATAGGGATCTGCAGCCAATCATTGGGCTGCAGACATTCCCCTTATAATATGACGACACTTGCTCTCTCCATGTGCTTGGGCCACGTGGGTGACGCCGCTGGCCGTTAGGATAGTCCTAGGGGGTCTTATCCGGTGCACGACATTCCATCGCGACGATCCCTAAACGTTTTAAGCCTCCAAGCCGCTTATATATTCCCCTGTTCCCGCTACAATTGGCATGGTTGGGACCAATTTAGGTCGCGCCAACACTTCAAACAAGGTTCACGAGGATTCCCCTGCCTCTGTCTCGAGGCCAGGTTCACTTGCGAGCGATGATCATAAGTATCAATATCTTCCCGTTGCCCCAATTCCCTTGAGCGTGGGTTGCGACGGGTGAATTTCTTATAATACAGGGTCCCTCTATAAGGGGTACCCTATACTTGTAAACTTTCCTGGATTTCCCTTTTTCCACGAGGTACAGGTTTCGCGGTGGATTCTTCCCAGTTCGTTGACTTTTGCCAACGTCTGACGTGTCCATGATAGACTTTGCTTGCCACGCGGCGGGCTTTGATAGGCTAGTCAACGGTCAAATGAGTTAACGCGCTAACTTCACCGACAATAATCTTGAATACTTTTTCTAAAATTGTTTTTTTTCTCAAAAATACCTTATCATTCTAAAATATTTTTAAGTAGAGGTGTTCACGTGAGTGAACAACGCACGGGAGAAGGGAAGACATTGGGAAATATTAAAATAAAGAAAGTGAATGAACATTGCCTCCTCTTCTTTGTTAAGTCACTGTAGCATTTATATTTTGTTGAGGCTGCCAAGAAAGGCTGATTTTGTGATGTTTTTAAGGATTTTCCTCTCTACTTTAACTTAAAAGAGTGTTTAAAGAGCCTGTTGTTGATGCTCTTATGAGATTCATATACTTTATGATTGACTCCACACAGGGCCGGCCCTGGGCATAGGCTCACCAAGCCGCCGCTTAGGGCCCCCCGTTTTTGGCCCAATAAAAGGGCCCCCGAATCGTAGGATGTATTATATATTTAGTATGTCAATATTTTGGCACATACGGTTACTATGGTGCAGTGGTAAGTTCTTTACGTTTCATACGTGTGGTCTTGTGTTCGAATCCTCACGCCTTCGTTTTTTGATAAAGCATTCTGTTGAAAATATACCAAAAAGTACCACTTCTAACACCCGCGCCAAGATTTGAACACGCGACCACAGGATACAAGGCCTTATTCCGTGTGCTGAACCACTTCACCCCCAGGCAGTTCTTGTCAAACTTTGGAACAACTAATATATATACAGTTGCTAAAGGCCCCATCATTAAATCACGCTTAGGGCCCCAAAAATCTCAGGGCCGGGCCTAACTCCACAATGATTAGAATAAGTATTTCATACATGTATTCACCATGAGTTATCATTTTTTGCTTAGTTATATCCCTTAAAAAGGATAGGTACAAGTAATGTACTTTTTCATCAATGTCTAAATTCAAACGCCTGATTTATTTCTTGATCCCAATAGTTCACATAATTGTTTTTATCTTTAAAATTACACGTTTCTTATGTTGTTGCAGTTTTATCATCAATGAATAGGTACAAGTAATCTACTTTTTCATCAATGTATTTTCGGCCTATAGTTCCTAAATTCAAACGCCTAATCTATTTCTTGATCCCATTAGCTCACATAATTGTTTTTATCTTTACAATTACACGTTTCTTATGTTGTTGCAGTTGTACCATTAAGATTAGGGGTTGTTCTTATCCTAGGCTTGTTCTCATAAATGACTTATTACACTTTACAAGACAAGTCATTCTCTCGCAATACATCAACCTGAAAAACTGACTTAAGACAACAACCCCTAACTCATATTGTTTTAAGTTAACTTGTATAGAATTTAGGAAATTAGCATGGTGACATTACAAGAAGAATGGTAGTGGTGCAATGGTAGGCAGAGGGACAAATAATGTGGTGAGGGAGCCAATCGATTCGATGGCTCGAAAACAAAAGAAGTTTGCTTTTCTTCTCTCTTGTCAATGAAACAATTCGATCGATAAGAGACAAAATGGGTCCCACAATGGTGGCGGATGAAAGGGAAACTATTTCCAACCCCTCATCATGAAAATTAGAGGATATCAGTGAATGAGACTTGCTAAAACGTGCAAAAAACAGAGCTATTCAAATGCTTGTAGTCTTGTGGAAAATTGAGGATAGCAAAGAAGTTTGGCAATGGGAATAACAATGAAAGTTTTGAAGAAACATGAATAACAAAGAACACAAAAAATGCTTTTAGTCTTGTGACCAATGAGGAGGAGAAAAGAATGTGTGGATGCCAGAGCTAGAAACCAAATGGCTACATGCCATTGGTGGATGCATTATGTGGGGTCCTTTTAGATTTCACTACAACAAAATCCACAACATAACCAATTTTGTTTTTCCTTTATTTAGCTATTGTTGTGCTGCTCCACTGTCACGGAAATAATAGCCCATCAATTCTCAAGTGGGGTTTGTTTGGTTGCAATTCATTGGAAGACTTTTGGAAAAAGCACACTCATGAACTTTAATTGAGTGTATTTCTTCATGTCTAGTTAAAAAACAAAAAATAAAAGTATTTCTTCATTTAGAATTACAACCGACTTGGTGGTTGGTGAGTTCAAACCATTGATAGTTTTGATTTATTAGAGCTTCCAATCTAAAATTAATTTGTAATAGGTGGAGCAACTTCTGAATTAAACTAATTAAACTTGGTTGTTTACGTGGAGGTATGAATTGATGATGTGAGCATATTGACTTAGGCAAGACTTCACGATGTGAGTTGATGGAAGCCCAAGTACCTAGATCTAATACCATGTTAGATTTTTAAAAGGGTTTTAACCTAAAACAATTGGTAATAGGTGATTGGTGGAGTAAGCTCAAGATTATATTCCCCCAGTCTCATTTTGATAGTCACGTATCATTTTAGGACGTCACAAAATACATGTCCAATTTTCAAAATCAACAATAGAAACATGGTAAAATTTCATTATTATCCTTATAGTATTTAAATTAAAGTACTTACATAAATAAAATTAAAAAATTAAGGGTGTAATTGGAAAGTTAAGTACTTTTTAATAGAATTATTACGTTTATTCAAAAAGTTAGAATCCCCAAATGAGACTTTTAAAATGAGACCAAGAAGTCGTATTAGTCAAATTTGAGTGGCTAAGAGCATTTTCAATGCAAAGAACCAAAATAGAGGCCAAAATCTCTATTTTCATCTTAATTTAATAAAAAATCATATAGAGACTTTCACTATTCGCTCTCACTCCAATCACAAATCTCTATTTTCATCTTAAAAAAACTCTCTCCACAATTATATCTACAACCCCTCCCATATTTCTCTCCAAACTCTCTCTGCACAATTATACTTGCAATGCCTTCCCAAAATTCCCTGATTCCACACAAGAATTTAGGTTGGGTTTTCCATTTGATTTTATGGGAATCTCATAAAATCAAATGGGTGATTTTAGCAAATGAGTAAGCCACTTGCTAAAATCAACCCATTTTAGCCATTTTATCAAATGAGAAACCCAGCCTAAGTATTTTGTAACAATATTCAAATATAGTCAATATTTTGCTCATTGTAAAGATATCAATACTTTCAAATGGTATCAATTTTAGATAATATGGATAAAGATTGTGAAAATTATTCATACATTTTAAAACATAAGCAAATTGTCTAAAGGATATGGTTGACACTAAAAATTAACATCAAAAGATAACAAGGATAAAATGAGAATTTTAGAGATGCAAAAAGATGAATAGTACAAATAGAGATGAGTCTCTAAATATAGAGACTCAAAATTGGGTCTCTAAAATAGAGACCTATTAGAGCACAACACTGCTACACTTTTATGGGAACTTAGTCATTTCCATTACAACATCTCTATATTACTATTATTTTAGAGATCAGATGTGACATATTGAGGAATTTTTTTATAATTTATTCTATCTTTTTCTTAATTTTTTATACTTTATGAGAGAATCTTTGAGAGACCTATGGTCATTTTTAGAGATTTGGTCTCCAAATACCAACACCTTCATTTTGATCTTCAAATTTTTAAAAAGGACGATGAGTCCCTTCTAAAAGTACAGAAAGTTGAGGAAATGATAGGATAAATTACAAAAAAATCTTCAATATATCACATTCGATTTCTAAAATAGAGATATAAAAGTGC
Organism: Gaultheria prostrata; assembly: GCA_036023075.1. Lineage (NCBI taxonomy): Eukaryota > Viridiplantae > Streptophyta > Magnoliopsida > Ericales > Ericaceae > Gaultheria > Gaultheria prostrata. Next base: position 18,410 of record JAXBDA010003189.1, on the reverse strand, counting down.
ATTGAAGATGCTCTTATGAAAATTGATCAGAGTGCAATTAATAGAGGTTGATCCGAGATGATCGGAGATGCTCCGTAGATAAAGTCAACTTATGTACTTGTGTAAAATAGAGATGAACCAATAACAAATGGACATATTTTTCACATCATGTGAAATTGACACACAAGGAATTTGTCCCGTTGAAATTGACACAGAAGAGAAAGCCCTTCAATAAACGAATGAATTGTGTACAATGGCATGCAAATTTACATGAGTAATAGGAAAATGGTAAGCAGTAACTAAAATTATTACCCAGAATATTACCCAAAAAGTGAAATAAGGGGATCATGCACATACTTGAGAGTAATGAGGGGATACGAAATTTTATTACCGGAAAGTTTACTCGTATATACCAAGGGGATCATGCACATAAAGCTATGCGGGACCCACATCAGATCTTGTAAAGATGATTCAAACCATTCACTAGTATTTTTGTTTTTTGGTGGGTTTCCGGTAAAAAAACCAGGTCAATGGAATATCAATAAGGTTTTTTTCAAAATTCTGAGAGCGAAACTGAGTATTACTTAAGAGTTAAGTTTGATTTAAGCTTAAACTACCATTCATTTGTTGTAAAGACTACACCAATTTTGTTTATGACGAAAAATTGGACAAATTATGTAAAGTTCAAACCGCTAAACGCATCGAGTAAACTGGCAAGAGAATATTGGGGGCGGAAAATCCACAGGTACAAATGACAATGTACAGATGGCATACCGATCGGTTCGGGGATCCACTTATGAATTCCACACAAGTTATTCAACAATCTTAAAATAATTTTTCGAATGCCTCGCGACAAATCAGCACAATCTCACATTTGTAAGTAATTGATCCGAAAGCCCCCGGTCGGTACCCCAACTGTACCACTGACTTCTGTGGCCAGTGGGGTTGGATGGAGGGAGGGGAGAGATCGCATTCTAAGGACAACCTCTAATCCTTCCACCAGCAGACATGACGATACCAATAAACCAAGACAGGCTATATCTTTTTTTTTTTTTTTTTTTTTTGAAAATGTCAGCATATCATATCATTCAAACCGCCATACGGCATCGATTACACCAAAAGACAGGAAAGAAACCAAAACCACTAACAAGTGAAATGAGTACGGCAAGAGACATTAGATCACCAACTCTCAGATACACCTGCCGAAGCAGACCCGACACCAGGGACAGGCTATATCAATCCTACTCAATTAATGGAAATCCTCCGTTTGTCATCAGATTTTTTGTCAATCCCCAAGATTAATGTCGGCCGTCCTTTTTTTATTTTTATTTGTCTAATCAGAAGCTCCGTACATACACATTGAGAGTTAAAGTTCAGATCAATCGCTCAATCAATCACGTTGTCTTCTGCCCTGCCCTGCCCTGCCCTGCAATGCAACCACCCCTGACCCCCAAAGATTTTATGTAACTCCATTCTCTTGTTTTTTTTTCAATAAAAAATTGAAACAATAAATCCTAGTCTACTCCATCAACAAATTTTAAGTGAAACAATTTTTATCAGTATTTGTATTAAAAATATAGGAAAATGATATTGACACTCCCAAAATTGTTAATGACACTCCAAAAGGGGAGTGCCAATATCAATAAGGGGAGTGCTGATATAAAGTCCATATAGAAATTGATAAATTAATAATTTGGGGAGTGTCAATATCGATTCCCAAAATATATTGATTGATTTGTGTAATCTGTACAAATTCTACTCTTTTCTTGAATCATTTGACTATTTTGGGAAATAGGCATTATTGAAACTAAGAAAAATGCAACCTATTCAAACTGTTTTCTAAACATCAAGGAATGTAGAATTGATATTAAAAAAAAAAAAAATGCAAATGTGGACCCAATGGGTTGACAAAGTAATCTTGTATTGGAATTTAGGGGTTGGCAAAGTGAACCCGAGGGGTTCGCAAAGTAGTCTTGCCTTGATACTTAGGGGTTTGCTTTCACCTAAAGTCTCAGGGGTTGTTCCACTAAGCGTGTTTTTTTTTTTTTGACTTTTTTTACTTTTCACGGCTCTTTTTATGTGATGTATTGTGAGAGAATGACATGTCTTGAGAATTGAAATAAGCTGGCTTTTTGACTTTTTGAGTTAGTGGAATGAGGCCTCAGGTTCGACTCCCTTTGCCAACAAACTCTTGGGGCCACTAGGGGGTTATGCTCAGTCGCTACTTCTAAGGCCCCGGAATTAGTAGATGTAAGCGCAAGTTTGCCCGAAAATCCGGTTATCAAACAAAAATGCAAAAGTGTATTGAAGAACATCAAATGTGCATGGATAAGCGAATGAAAACAATAGTTTTTTTTTTAATCTTAACTCAGGTGCCCTGACTAGAGCACAATTAAAGCTCATGAACTAACTCCAAATGAATTGATAAAACTTGAGATATCTTGAACCTGAGACCGTAGGATAGCGCAATCTCAATTCTCACATATCCTGGTCTTGGTAAACCCCTTGAGTTATACTGATTGTTTGCTTTATCTAAAGTGGGCTCTTAATAGAAGAAGCCTTATTGAAAGTGTATTAATCCACTGGAAGTAGGCCCTTACCCAATACGTATTGAACCCCTTACAAATAATTCAAGCCCGTTCCAAAAGACTGGCAGCCCAGACGGTGGCCCACCCTAACAAAGATCTTCCATGTTGGCCGAGGTGCTCGTATCAAAATCCCACAAGGCGTTACAGAAAACCAGGCAATGGAAAGGTTCCCATCAAGTTTTTTAGCCTTGGACAAGGTCAGTATGACCGACACGGCAGCAGCTAGGAGTGTAATTTTAATTGACAAACTGAACCATCAGAAAAAATGGATCTAATTTTTTTGGTTCGGTTAGGTTTAATGTAACACATTCGATGCGGTTTGATTTTCGCACTTAAAGGCCCAATGTCCTTTACACATTTGATCTCTACCGTTGATATCTTAAGCAAATCTCTACCATTGAAATTCTTCTAACCCTATTTCCTTCACTTTACACCCAATAGTCTACAACAAACTTGTTCATCTGCAGATCGGCTACTTGGAGGGGAGAAGGGAAGGGATTCAAGGGAAGTACAACTGAACCGGTCGGTTAGGTCGTGAAAATGTCAAATAACCGAACCGTACCAGTTAAATTCCTAACAGCCACACAACTAACCCCCATGTCCATTGAGATACTTGCAAAACCAAAAGTGAACATAGCAGGAATTGGAGAAATATAGCATCATTATATTGTATGCTTGTAACGCGTCATGGATGTCTAATGCTTGTGCAACTAAAAGAGAATCATAAATCAAATTTTCTTTCGCAAAACTGCACCACAACGGATCCGTTATTTCTCAATAACCCAAGAAACTAGCCAACGATAAATTAATTCCTAGTAGTGCCGTCGGATCATAAAGAGAGTTTACCTATAGATGAAATTTTAACATGTTACCAACTAAAATTATTTAACACTAATAATACGATAATCATTGGATAACAGGTAAATATAAGCGCAGAAAAATACACACGAAAAAAAAAAAAATCTACCAAATCAATGGGCTCCTGTTCGAACTCGAAACGAATTTGCATCCAAAATAATAGTATAACCACAAAACCCCTTGTGCGTAGTGAATATGAGATTAATATCTTGACAAGTGATATTTACAAAAAACCAACTAGAATTCACTAGGGCCAATAAACTCTGGATTTTCCCATGCACGAGCAATGCTAAAAATATAGTATATCTAAACATAACTTTATCTAGAGTGATTCGCTGCACACGAGTCCTCAAACGACTCTAGACACAATTGTATCCGTAATTATATATACTTAAACTACTATGGGTTTACTAAAACAAGTAAAAACGGCAGATATCTTCTTCTTCTTCATCATCATCTTCTCGTTCTTGTTAAGAGTAACATCGAGTCCCATAAACTCATCATACTCCATAGCCCATCGTTGCCACTTGCAGTCACCCACACGCGATAAAAAACCTTTCCACACAACCATCTCCACTCTCAGCTCTCCTCCTCCCACCTCAACACTCCCCGTTCCCTTCAACTCGCATGCTTCTTCTTTTTCATCGATAGAAAAATACTCGCTCTCGTTCTCGCCGCCCTCACTGTCGTAACAAACCTCGTCATGATCATTGCAGTCATTGGTGGTGGTCTTTTCCAATTGAAATTTCCCCTCGGCCTTTCCGAAGGACTGGTCCGGGAATCCTTTCCGGACGCGGAAAATCTCGAACCAAACAGAGGATATTTTTTTGTTGTCGATCACGAATGTGTGTGGGATAGCGAAAACGAATTTCTGGTTCCAGGTTGGATGGGAAGCGAAGCCGGTGAAGGAATCGGAATAGACCTTTTTCGTCTGTAGCTTTGAGATTTTATGATCGAGTTGGATCCACAGCTTTACGTAGAACGAGCCACCATGCTTGCTAAACACTCTTGCATCTTTTATTCTTACTTCTAAAAGTCTTGATCTTCGGCCTGAAGAAGACGATTGACTAAAAGAAGAATTCATCTCTCTCTCTCTCTCTCTCTCTCTCTCTTAATTTGGGCTAATGTTGAGTGCTTGTGGCTTGAAGGGTTCTGAAGTATTTATAGATGAGATATGAGAAGTGGCCTATTGTTTTCTAATCACAAGTCGATGTTAGAGTTTCCTAATCATATTAGGATTACGAGATTTGCTGAAGCCAATCAACTTCCTATCTCATATGGGAAAATTTATGGGTACCGAACGTTGTATCCGGGCCGTCTAAAAGTGTATTGAACGGCCTAAATCGAATCATGTTCCCCGATAACTTGCGGCGTTGTTTGTATGGTACTCTCAATCATTTACGTAATACTCCTAATAAATTATCTGGTAGGGATAATTATGTGAATCCCTTTCGATGGATGGTTGAGAATTTGGATGAGTGGCCCACATAAGGTTGTGGCGATCTGTTATGTTATCTACATGGAGTAGTACATGGCAATGCCACATGGTCAGAGATGGATCCGGAAATCTGCAATAATCGGGGCACGCAAATTGGAGAACTTGACACGTACGTTTATAATTCTTTAAAATATTACATTTATCTCGTGGTAAAATAATAAATTGGTGACTATATATAACTTCGTCTTATAATTAATTAAAAGTGGTGTGTTTGCTAAAAAAAGGTGATGTGAAATTTACTCCAGGACTTTATGAAATAGATCAGACTGATATTCTCATAAAGAAAATTTAAAATAATTTTATTGAAACACTATAAAAAATATGTTGGGTATAATTCAAATATTCAAAGAATTTATACATAATTTTAAAGTATCACGTGCCCCAGAGGACCCCATATGGGTCCATTCCTGCACATGACATGGTACTCTGGGAGTTCCTAATAACAAGTCCCCCCAAAAAAAGAGGAGTTAGATTTTCACAAGATTCTTTTTCCCGGTTTTAGTTACAAAGTTCACAATTTGTTTTTTTTTTCTTTGGCATGAACTTATTTTTTTGAATTTTTGTTCTAAAACTATTTTACTTCTACCTAATTTTACTCTTGACCAATTTGACCAAAAATATATAAGAAAAGGTTCACAGTTAGATTTTTTTTTTTTCCTTGGCATAAACGTATTTTTAAAAAATTTTGTTCCAAGACTAATTGGGCAACTATCCAGATTCTTCTCGTCAAAGAACAGAAAAATCTTCTTTAGCCTTGGGAAAAGTAGTGACACTAATGAGCATATTCTCTAGGAAAACAAAAATTTAGTTCAGAGACAGAGCAAATCTTCTCCTTTCTTCATCCGTTGCAACTTGCAATTACAGGAAATTTATAGCAGAACATTCCAGATCTAATTTAACGCGATATCTCCAAGAAAATAACACATTTAGTAGGCTAAATTCAAGCCCAGAAAAAGCTCAAGACGTTCATTCCTGCCAAGAGGTATTTTATTTTCTATTTATCCACGCGCCCAAAAGGTAGATAAAATGGATATGTGAAGACACTCAAAACTCTAGAAGCAATCAAGTCGGTGAAAATAACCAAAAGAACAAAAGTTGCATTATTTAGTTCTCACAAAAAGGATGGAAATTACAACTCCAAACACAATGGGAATCAACCCCACTCAAGATTTACATACATACATACAATACGGTAGCCAAAATGCGCGATACGTGCTATTCTCACACAGCAACTCTATGTGCCCTCCCTTTCAGTTCATCATTCGACAGTTTAGCACAGGAAGATCCGGCCCTGACTCGCCTCGTCCGCAATTTCTTTTTCCTAGCCAACTTTTTCTCCAAATCTTTCACCCTACCGGAGAGGTTAGATATGGCGGTTATCTGCTCTCTCCCTGCTTCAATCAGCTTCTCCATCATCTCCCTCAACTTCTCGTTCTCATCGAATAACTTTCTATCACTTTGTGTCCCCATCTCACTTACCGCAGAGACCTGGCTTAAGGCAGTTGGTGACACGGGCAAAACTTCTCCAACGGCTTCATGTCCCTCTGCACCACCTGGAGTAAACTGTGCGGCAGTAACTTCATCATTCCCAGTGACTGATTTCAGCCCCTCAGTTTCACGTCCACCATCTACCAACTCCTGATTTAGCTCTGTGTTCATTACCTTAGAATCCTGCTCGTATTCTTCAGTTACCTCAATAGGCACTTCTTTCTGTTCCAAAGAATTTCCACCATCGCTATTCACGCCGATGTCCTTCCCATATTCTCCGCCCTGAATTTCATTCTGCGAAGGCAAGGGCTCTGGAAGGGCTTCCTCTGGATTAGAAGCTTCTCCATCTTGCATTTCCTTATGTGCAAGTAAAACCTCTGGTTGAGGTTCCTGTTTTACAAATGTAACCAAAGTGCCATCCACATTATTTCCATCTCCCTGTGATTGCACAATGCACTCCTCAACTTCAAGCCCCGTATCCTCCACTGGTCCATTCTCCTTGACCTCATCCTGTCCATTATTCATTTCCACATTTTCGGATGAGTCCCAAGTGCCGTCCATATTATTTACTTCTTGAACAGTGCGCTCCTCAACTTCAAGCCCTGTCGTATCGTCCACTGGTCCACTCTCCTTTACCCTGACCTCATCCTCTCCACTATTTATTTCCACATGATCAACGAAGTGACCATCTTCTTCTTCTTGGTTTTGAACCACAAGATCCCCTTGATCAACTTCCACATCCTTATGGACTTCAAAAACTTCCTCATTTCCCCTATCCTCCACATCTGCAACAACTTGCTCTACCGCAAGTAGTGGCTGCTGCACATGATTTGCATCCCCAATTTCACCATCAAGAACATATTCAGCTTCACCGCCTTTTACAAACCCAGATTTCTCGGTCATATTCTCCTCTTTCTCGGGAAACTCTTCAATAGGAAGTGCCTGGTCAGACATTCCTGGTAATTCTGCCGAGTGGTCAAAAGGACAAGAGGAGGGCAGTTTCACCTCATCCGTGGAGTCAACTCTCTCTTCGGTAACAGATGGAAGAGGTTCAACAGGAGGCTTGATCTCTGGATCCTCGGTCTGAGTTCCCGACATTGTCACTCGACCATCATCAAGCACTTCAGTTGTCATGCCATCTTCCAGTTTATTCACCGACTCTGCTCTCGTGGTGTTGTCTGGAGGCTCATTGCATACTTCTTTCTCATCCAACTTCAGATCTGAGGTTTCCACAGAGTCGGAGTCAGGAATTGACTCTTCGACTGGGGAAACCTGAACTTGACAAGGATCTAGAGACCTGGGATAGTTATCCTGATCACTGGAGCCAATGATGTTTCCAAGTCCGACTTGTGCCTCCTTTTGGCCTGCTTGAATGGAAGCATCTCGTTCAGTGTTGGTCGAAAGATCTTCCACGGAAATGGAAGTGGGCACTTCAAATGTTTTACAAGTTAGAGAATCAAGCTTCTCCTGCAGGCTTACAAGCTCCTTCGCCACAGATTTCCTAAAATCCCTGAGTGATGGTATCAGGCCCTGATAAAAAGAAATGCAGGTTACGATACCATTATACATTCAACAAACAGCTCTGATTGTTTAACAACGAGAAAAAAAATGAGACAATTAAGAAAAGAAGAAATTCCACCGTCACTTAATGCAACACAAAGCATGGGAAATCAGTGCCAACTAATACAGGTCGTTTGCATACCTGAATCGTGTCAAGTTTGAGCAGAAGGCTCATTATGGTTTCTCCAATTACCACCCTTTGCTTGTTGTCCCTGCTGATATCAGGGCAGGACTCCAGAGCTTCAACGAGTCTTCTGATCTCAGTCGCCTCCTCCCTCACTTCAGCTATTTTCTTCATTTTCTTCAACGGTTCCCATCTCCTCACCAGAAATCCACGATACACAGATTGAATAACCACAGATGCTTCCGCCTCTGACAACTTCTTCCTTTCCGCTTTCTTTGCTTCCTCAGGCTTATTCTCTTTCACCTTATTTTCTCCTGATTGTTCTTTCAACGTTTCAGTTTTGGGTTCGATTACTTCCCCAGATTTCCTCTCCTCTTTGCTCTGGCTTGTCAGAACCTCTTTTCGAGAGTCGGTGGAATGACTAACAGGAACTTGAGGCTGACTACGAAATTTGTGATCTTCACCACTGCCTTTCCTGGTTCTACCACCCACTGCCTCATCCACCTTTCTCTCCTTTACATTTATCTCCTTCTTGCCTACTAAATCTTCTGATTTTCCTTTATGACTGGGAGGCCTAGGAGACCTTGAACTGCCATTACTACCATTTCTCCTCTTTGGCAAGGGGTCAACTCTCAAACAAACAGGAGGTAGCTTGGACGCCTTTGGTGGAGAAGAAGACTGTCTTTTAGCACCGCTTTCAGAAGGCTTCTTCTCTTCGCTGCCTTCTTTCTCGTTCACTGTAACGCTTTGGGCTTTCGCCTCATCTCCTTTCTTCACCTTCTCCTCCTGCTCTTCCAGTTGCTTCACAGGAATTATTTTCTGAGTGGCATGTTTTTTCTCTACTGGCCTAGAACCACCCTCACCTCCGAATTTTTCCTCACTTGCTCTGGGTTGGCTCATGCTGTCATCACTGCCTGAGAGTTGAGCAGCAGTAGGAGTTAAACTAGGATGAGATTTTTCATTAGATACTTGAATACTATTTGCCTCCTTATGGTCTCCCTTTTCTTCTTCTTGAGGCTTGTAGGGCATCCAAAATATAGGAAACGGGAATTGATTTGTGTCCTCATTCGGTTGATTTTGAATTCTCTTTCTATCCCCACCATGATTCAGGGACCCCAAGTTGTTGACATCAAAGGGAAACCACCCGTTCCAGACACTAGGCTCCTTTTCAGCAGGTTTCAACTTTTCACCGCTATTTGTGTCACGAGGATACTCATCCGTACCCTTCAACCTTGGCTGAATAAGATTCTTTTGCTCTCTGTTCAAGTACCCAGGAGCAAGCCACACAACTGGATATCCTTGATTCTTTAAATCAACAGGAACCAAAGAATTTCCAGTTGTCTTTCCGCCACTGGTTCCCTTTCCAAGCTCTGGTTCATGTTCCTCAATTTTTACACCTTTATCTTCCTTGCTGCTGCAAAGGTGATTAGGGCACCCGCAACAGTGGTGATCCCCGGCTACATTCTTGTCATACTCGTACCTTGGCTGACCCATTGAGTAGTTTGGCGGAGGAACATAGTGAACCGGATAGGTTTCTGGAAATGAAGGATAACCTCCATGATAGGGAAATTGTTGAGGCGGAGGATAGTAAGGATAAGGAGGTCTGAAACCACAGTAACCAGGAAAATTGCTGTGGTTGCAGCAGCCGTGACATCCTACGACCGGAACAGTGTGGCCATAGTTACCACCATAAGGCCAGGTTTCATATGGTGCGGGAGACCGGGACACATCCACTTTCATCGGAGGAGGAATAGCTTCAAAGCTTGGATTATAATGCTGTCGGAAGGGCATTTGATTTTGCTGGTGGGGAAATGAATCCATGCACCTGTGAATGGGATGCATATTTGCAAACTTTTGCTGAAGCAAAATCGCCCACTAAAATATTGCTCTGGTAGGAGTAATTTCTCTCACCCGCTGAACAATCAGCAAAGGCCAATCACTACTTTTAACTGCAAATCGATGAACACCCATCAGCAAGGAATAAAAAATTCCATTCTTGAAGGAAAAATAAACTCATTCCGGAGGCACAAAAGAGCACAAGTTTAACATTTGAGATAATCACTAACAACCTCTAATCACAGCATTCAACACTCATATTATGCTGTAATACAACAGCATTTCCTTCAAGGTTAGACAATGTCAACTGGTTTAGACAGAGGTCGATCCCCGTAGCAAGAAAAGTAATTATATCAAATCCCATCCTACAACCGCAATTCCCCACTCTTAGAAGGCTAAGACTGAGATGCTTAATGAAGATCATACCAAATTATCTGAATCCTAATATCTTTAAGATTCGTGGATAGAAAAGAACAGGGGATCATCCTCTCTTCCTTCACTTCCCCATTGAGATTATAATTAGAAACAGTTTTCTCTGATTTCTATGAGTGTGTTGCTAGTGTTGTGACCTCTGAAACCCAACAGCATCACCGCCAAACATTCACATAAGACAGTAATTCACGTATTCGTAGTAATTAGATTTAATACACACATAGATGAGCAACTTAACATTCATCAGATCCACAAACTTAAATCCAAAACTCAGATAAACTAATCTTCCAGGAATTGCCAAAGTTCCACAGAAAGAAACTACATAGGTAAATCCTATTAGCCAAACAATGATAGTTATAATTTGATTCTCAATATCATTCTACTACACAAGCACTGATTCAAGGCAATGGAAGAAGGTTAGACCAAGACGGACACAGGATTTCATTTCAGCAATGATTGGGCAAACATTATGTATTTTTTTTTCTCTCATAGGATAATTAAAACGATTTTTATACCGCCATACTCATTTACTCGCAGAAAAGAATAAAATATTAAGCCTAGTGTTAAGTAGTTAATTTTCTTACAGATAGATACAATCTTAAGACAACAATAATTCAACTTTTCAGAAATTCTTGGATGCGCGGGAGTTAGATTTTCTTTAATAATGTTGCGCCGGCAAACACATATGATTGTAAGGATTTTCAGGAAATCACAAACTATGAATCTAACTCTGTTTGGAACTTACGGAAAGAGAAGGAAGAGAAGGGAAATGGGAGAGAATGAGGGGGAAATTTTACTATTTATATAACTCTATTTAGTCATTTTCTCTCCTCTTTTCTCTCCAACCAAACAAGGGATGAGAATTTTTTTAAACTTTCTCTTCCTTTCCCCATTTTCGAAAAGAAATTTTGAAACCTTGTAAGACAGGCTAGGCATATCCGCCCCTCCGTCCCGTGCTTGATTAGCATCCCCTAACTCGAATCTTGGCTCGAAATTAAACTGAAGTCTTTTAGAAAAACAACAAAACAAAACTTACTTGCTCTCCACTTCTCTCCTCAATCAACCAATCAATGGAGATTCTTTGTGTTTCTCAAACATTCTAACTTTAAAAATCAAACACATGCAATATCTAGCACCCACCAATCTATATCAGAAATCAATGCCAAAAATTCCACACGCACACGCAAATAAAAATAACAATCGTGAATGCAAAAGTGCAAAACGAACAAGAAGTTAATCTAGTTTTCACAAATGAAACCCACGAAACGAAAAGAATTAAGTATAATAAAATGTGGCGGAATCACTTACAGGACGCAGAAGATGATTGTCAGTCGACTGAAACGGAAAAATTCCTTCCAAACGGTTCCACCCAAATCCGAATGACTCAGTAATCGGTACGAATCGGTCCACCAACCCAGTAAAACTCGAAAGATTTATCAGACGTTTCGATCAACGCTCGTTTTTTGTTTTAATTATAATCGGTCTGAATCAAATTTGGCGACCTTATATACTGGGCAACAGAGAAATGGGGGGAACTAGTAGTACATTCTACTGCCTTCGAGACCTTTCGCGTACCTCCAACCGTCTAGATATTTCGCGACAGGTCAGCCCATTCAGATCTGGACACGTGTTCCCGCTTGATTAAGCTGACCCAGGGAAATAAAAGGGAAAAAATTTCGGCAGTTCAAAAAAAAAAAAAGGGAAATGATTTTCAACCCCATTTTATAATTCACACTCATTTTTTTTGTCTTTTATCTTCATGAATTTATAATTTTACCCTTGGATGTGTGAAAAATGTGTATTGAAAAAGGTCAATACTGTAGTTTATGTGGATAAAGATAAAAAATGGAGTGTGGATTGTAAAATGGGGTGTGAAAATCATTTCCCAAATAAAATTCTCCTGCAATCATAAACGTTTCTTTCTTTGTTTACCCCGGCCAATCCAGATGGTTCACAAACACAATTTCGTTAGTACTCCCTCCGTCTTAATTTCATAGTCAACTTTCACTTTTTCCATTCTATTTTTAATTGCCTATATCTTTCAATTTATAATATTTTTAAAGATTTCAAAAATTTTGTTTTATAAAACTAATTGAGATCTATCAAATAAGATCCATATTGCATATACAAAATCTTATATATTACAAGATATAAACGTTTTTTTTCATCAAGTTGGAATAGTAACATGACCTATCAATTTGGCACGGAGGGAGTAGTTTTTTATTAATCTAATTTTGTTTTGGCCAATCCTTAAAAGAAAAAAAAATGAAAAATAATTTCGGCAATGTCACAGACATAGACGGAAGTGCAAAAATTTAGAAGCGGGTGTGTCTAGAATTGTCCGATGTGTATATTAATACTCCTATTAGATTTTTTTTGCTTGTCAAACTATGTAATTCGATGTTTTTTTTTTTTTGTAGTTTTTTATTAATCTAATTTTTTTTTGGCCAATCCTTAAAAGAAAAAAAAAACAAATGAAAAATAATTTCGGCAATGTCACAGACATAGACGGAAGTGCAAAAATTTAGAAGCGGGGGTGTCTAGAATTGTCCGATGTGTATATTAATACTCCTATTAGATTTTTTTTGCTTGTCAAACTATGTAATTTGACGTTTTTTTTTTTTTGGAACAGAAAAAAAAGATGCTCTTATGGGGACTTCATTGCATCGGTAGGCTCTGATCCCGGGATGTAATTCGACGTTAGAATCAAATAAAATGATTCAGTTTTCTGACATTGGCTATGAAATACAAATAATATTGCTCATGCATCATGGTGGTCTAAAATGTAATGGAAACCATTAGAACGTGAGTATTTTTTGGTTAGAAAATTAATTTTATCTCCTAAAGCAGTAAAAATGCAGTATGAAGGTAAAATTGTTGGACACTCTGTGTTTGCGATGGGTGTTGTGCACTCTTTGGCTGTTCGATCATGTTTTGGACGGCCTGGATGCATTCGGTAATTTTTATTTAATTTTGATTTAATTTTATCGGTAAAAAATCAAAACACATCTGGACCGTCCAAAACACAATCGGATGACCGAAGAGTGCACAACATAGTGCATAACACCCAAGTGCACAACATCCACCCCGTTTCCTGTCTGGGATTATGTTTAGGTTAGGGAAATCTCTTGAAGGACAAATACTCCCACATGACATGATAGTATCACCACTAATTTTGGATGTGCTCGAGATCTATGCATATGAAAAATAAACAATATGCGTAAGCTTCTAAACTAAGGGTGCACAAGAAAACCGATATAACCGCCAAACTGATTCGATCCGGATCGAACCAGTCTATTTGGTTAGGTTCTACAGTTCATTGGTTCGGTTATGGTTCTAAAAAACTTAGGACCGGTAATTATGGTTCGGTTACTGGTTCTCACTTTAAGAACCACGGGTAGAACCGAACCGGATCATATAACATATATATTAAATTGATATGCATAATTTAAATTATTAATATACAAAATTATGTATCTTAATTTGGTAAGTTGATATTTTTTTTCTAGTACGGTATTCTTTTTATGTCTATTTAGATTATGCATATCAATTTAATATCTAAGAAGCTTTTAATACATTACTATAATCTACGTAATATCAAATTGGCAAATTATCAATTTCAATGCTTTTTTGTTCCACCTTAATTTCACGATTGCTACACTTCAAGACATGCTGTTTAAATTATTTTCTCGTTTTTAGACTATTCTATTAAGTATTTGTTTAAGCTAATTTTTTTTTGGTTGTTTTCATCAATTTTTGGAATTGTTTTATTGGTAGTACATTGTCAAGTCCTGTAGATGATGTGGATCATATTTGGTTTCAAATGTTATATATCCTATAATTATTTATTTATTTATTAATATTGTTTTGATGCTCTAAATTCTAAATAATTTTTTGAATTCATGTCTTGTGATAAAGTGTTCCCTTAATCGGATAGAACTGGAACCGAACCAAAATCGGTCCGGTCTTGCGGTTTGGATCTGGATAGGTTCTACATATGTATTGGTTAGGTTTTGGTTCTTAATTTTCTAGAACCGGTTAGAATGGTCCGGTTACTGGATTTCTAGAGAACCAGTTCAATCCGGACCGTGTGCACCCCTATTCTAAACTGGCCTAATAGTCTTTTTTTTTTCTTTTGGGCTTTTCTCGCTGTCTCGGACCCATTCTAATGATCGGAATTATTGTTTATTTGAACTTGTCGAGAAGTGTAACAAATTGAAAAATCAAGTTAATATGTTATTGCTAAGCTAATTATCATAACATATTTGTCTTTAATGGAGTATAAAATAAATTCGATTCGAAATGTGAAGATGTTAGCCAATTTTTTTCAACAATGATAAATGTACAACATTTTTTTACAACATCTTTACAACACCTAGGGATGGCAACGAGGCGGAACGGATCGGAGTCGGATTTTCCCTCCCCCATACCCGCCCCATTCCTCTCGGAGCGAGGAAAATCGGAGATGTGTCGGGTTCGGGGATAAATCGGGTCGCCATTTACCGTACAAATTTTTACTAACTTTGTTCTTTAGAATTTTTTGACAAGAAAATAAGTTATTGATAAGTAATAAGAGCTGAAAAAATATCACCAAAGTAAACAAAAACATAAAATAGTGATTTATTATAGGGTATTTTGCTCATATTATATCAAAATAATGAAATATATATAGATATACACATAAAAATAAGTAATAACTATCATCAAAGTCGGATCAGGGAAAGCAAAAACCATCCCCGTCCCATTTGCTTATCGGATCAGGGATTACCAGCTCGGATTGTGGGGGGGGGGGGAGGTTGGAGGCGGGGACAGAACGGGATAATAACCATCCCCAACAACACCTCTCACATAAGGGTGGAACCCGTATATGGGGGCCTACATGTGGGCCCCACCCTCATGTGACAGGTTTTGTAAAGATACCGTACGACCACCAAAGTGGCACCACCACCCACGCTACCCCCAAACAGCATTCAAATTTTTTTTACTATTTGACAATATAGTATAGTAGATTTTTATGATCTTTGGAGGAAAGTTCAGGCCTTGTTTGTTTTGGGTTTTCAAGAACCGGTTTTCTCCCTCTAATCATTACAAAATTCAAAGTTCAAAACCCAAACCAAACACAACCTCAAACTCCCAAAAATGAAACAGTCATGTAAATTTCTCATATTTGTAATTTTTTGATTGAAAGCTGTTAAACGTTTTATAAAGTCTGATTTCTATTGTGGTTTCTATAATGAATGACTGAAGAGAAGACATACGACACTAACAATCCTTGCAGACGCTAAAATATTTTACAAATTGCAACATTGTGTTTTTAAAGGTAACTAGATTTCGTGTATTTTGGTCAAAGAAAAATAAAATCCGGAGCCCAAAATAGAAGATATTTTAGAAGGAGATGTATGTAGCTTCTAGAAGAGTTCAAAAATACCTAGATTCTAAAAGATATCTAGAAAAGCATAGGAATTGATAATCGCACTCCAAAAATATATGTTACTATAATTATATCATACAGTAAAACTATAATTTTTGTTATCATTGTAAAAATACTGTATATGTGACTCTGCCCGGCTTTGTACAAATTCTGTGTCCACCATAACCATTGTGTGTATTCATATCAAGTGTACTTGTTGCAGAGTCTTGCTGATAGTTGTATTCTTTGTTCTTGGTCGATTTTCTTTTCGAGATGTTGCCCACTTAATTGATTTTTTTTTCCTCA
Organism: Gaultheria prostrata; assembly: GCA_036023075.1. Classification (NCBI taxonomy): domain Eukaryota; kingdom Viridiplantae; phylum Streptophyta; class Magnoliopsida; order Ericales; family Ericaceae; genus Gaultheria; species Gaultheria prostrata. The sequence continues at coordinate 2,331 of JAXBDA010003189.1, read as the reverse complement.
TAATTTCTGCTACAGTTTCCATTGCTTGTCTCGTTTTACTTTTTTTATGAACTGAACTTGTGCTTTGAAATTTAACAAAGCGTTGCGTTATAGTTTTGCCGCCACAATTCTATATAGATACTCAGCTAGCTTCTAGAATTTCATTAACTTAAGGTTTATGCACATCCTCGTTTGCTGTCCATTTGGCGAAATCGCATGTGGCTTGCTTGATGCCCGGCCGTTGACATTGTAGTTCATTGAGTTCGGAGACATGAATATTGAGATGTAGTAATAACTGTGTACCGAAGACTGACATTCCATGACCATCATTATGCAAATTTATAGGATTAATTTCACCTATTTACGCATCGGGTTCCAGTTGATGTGCATAACATTTCAATCAAGGTATTGAATGGGAGAAGATGGTACATACGAACCAAGCGGACAAAATGGAGAAACTCAAAATCTTTGGAATCGAGAAATCATCGACAGGCCCTGCCGAGCACATCTTGGCCGTCCAAACGTGTTTTGGATGGTCTAGATTTTCGGCAGAGCCAGCCTGCCGAGCATTACGCTCAACAAGGATCTATCTTTTGAGTTGTCAAAACCATGAACAACAATAATCTTTTACTTTGGAGTTTTCCTTAGGGACTCCCCTCTCTCTACCTGATCTGGATTGTTTTTATCCATGATTCCCTTTGTCATTAGTCGAAACCATTATTTCCGTTATTCCTAACGCCATGGGAAGCATTATTTGCATTGCATTTCCTCTTCCTATTTTGCATGGTCTTTTGAATATATATTCTGATCTTTGTTTAGGTGTAAACCTAGCATATCTCCTTACTTTGTCGAATGCAGCGCCAACCAATTTCATCTTCTCCAAGACAATCCAAACCTTGTGGTTCGTCCATTTTCTTTAATAGCAAATAACAAGACTAAAAATAAAAATAAAAAACTCAAATGCCATGTCGGTGAAAAAATTTCCCTGAACCTGACTCGGTACTCCAAAAATTTGACGATCGAAAACCCGCCCAATCGGGGCGAAGTAGGGGCAAATGTATAATGGATAGTATATTTCCCAAGTATTTCGACTAGATAAATGAATGGTTCATTTTCTAGTTAATCTGGGACTCCATGATAAAATGAACACGGCTGCTTAAATTCCAAGCAAACCAAACGAAACCAAATCGAGCTTAAATTCCAAGCAAGCTAAATCGAGTCTTATGTCACAATCAATTGAGGTTGGTTAACTTAAATTCTAAGCAACCGTGTTAAATACTTTGGTCTATAAATTTGTGCGAAACATCAATCAGAAAAACAGTTCTGAAACCCAAACTCTAATTTCTTTCACCTTTCGTATCATCAATCTGTTTCTGCTTTGGTTTCTCTGCGTCCTTTTTCATACTAAAATCTCCCTAAATACTTCCATTTTCTTGCTTTTTGGCTACAACTTCAGCCATGGAATTTACCCCGCGTAAAACCACAACCCCACACAAAACCAAAGTTATTGAACTCATCGTCATCTCAGCACAACAGCTCTTCAAGAAATCCAAACCAACCAAGACCATCCAAACCTACGTGGTTGCACGGATCAACCCTAACCAAAAGCTCACCACGAGGGTGAACAACACGCTCGGCGACTCGGACCCGACTTGGAACGACAACTTCATATTCACCGTCGACTCGGACTCGATAAACCCTTCCTCCACCATGGTTTTCGAGATCTACGCGGTCCGGAGATTCCGAAAGGACAAACGCATCGGTTCCGTCAACGTTCTCATCGAGAGCTTGATCGGAAAAGACGACGGAGGTTGCAAAAAGGAGGCGGCCGGTGCAGAGTGCATGGCGTTTCACGTTCGTCGGTCCAACGGCGAGCCTCGAGGGATACTCAACATTGGGGTGATCAGGGTGAATGCTATGTTTCATGAAGCACTTTCTTGCTTTGTGGATTCAGGATTGGGAGTTGATTATAGAAAGTTGACAGGTGAAGATATAGAAAAGGATATGAAGGCTTGTAGGGTGCTAGGGTTGCATTCTCCGCCCTACCATCTTGTAATGTTCTCTCCGGCTTTGCTTTGTCCTCTATCATAACATTAGTTGTTTGGTTACGATCGATGTTTATTAGATGGATATGGCAAGAACATCGTAGCGATGAAAGTCATCGTCTGATTGTATAATTTCTCTTATTTTTTGAGATGATTGTTTGTAATTATACTTAATCGAAATGGAATAGAAAGGAATTTCCAGAGGTTCGACGAATATTTGTCCATGCAGTTCTGTTTTGATGCAAAAATAAATAAATAAATAAACAGTTATGTTTTGATGCAAAAAAAAAAAATGGGGGGGGGGGGG
>JAXBDA010003188.1:0-36452 GCA_036023075.1 Gaultheria prostrata | reverse complement strand
AATAAAGGGTAATTTTGGGTTTATTTGAATTACGGGATGGAAACATAACTCAAAAAAAGGAATGGGATGATAACATAAATTCAAGTGAGTTAGAGGATGATTATTTAAGTGCCCCTTTTCTAAATGACTAAATCCCTTCGGTGGCTAAATTTATGCGCTGGTCTTTGTTGATTATAAATTCGAGCAAGGATCCTTGCATGAGATGCAAAATGGGTACTTATTATGGTTTTATTTGGCAAGTCTCGATGTGTTTATTTCTAATGCAAGAAAGAAAAAAAAGAAAAAAAAATAGTTGATCTGATGTTGATATGTACCTGAATGGAGACTATTTGTCTGATAGTTAGACGTAGAGGTGCCAAACGATTGGATTGGTTTAAGTGGATTGGTATGGGTTATAGTTCAGTTAAGTTTTGCTTAAAGCAAAATTAGAAACTTAACTATTTTGATCGGACATTGATAGGATCAAAATAGTTTACTTTCTAATAGTAATTTCTATGTTTTCATATCTATCGATGTTCAATCAAGATAATTTTTTAAATGGGTGTTATTTTGAACAATGTCTGCAGTATCAACGGTTCAACTCACAAGGATATAGAGCACACAATTGTCTAACAATTTTTTAAGATTAATTTAGTTTTTAGGATACTAAATTCTGGGTGGAAAAATTGGATTTTTTAAATGGGTGCTATTTTGAACATGTCTAAAAGTATCAGCGGTTCAACTCACAAGGATATTGAGCAAACAATTGTCTAACAATTTTTTAAGATTCATTTAGTCTTTATTAGGATCCTAAATTCTAAAAAATTAAAAGATTGGATCAATCATCTATAATTCGATTGAGCTGAATTTGTGGAATACCCAAATGTTGTCACATCACATTTAAAGTATTCATTTAATGGCTTTTAAAGTTAGTAATGTGAAGCTCTGCAATAGTTTATTTTTGTCCGTAATCAAAAGAAGGGAAAATATTGATAGTTTTGAGTATCGAAGTTTGATTATTGGGAAAATGTTGGTAGTTTTGAGTATCCAAATATCAAAATTTGTATATTTATAAAAAATATTGCTAACTTTAAGTATTTATCAAAATGTCATTGTGAGTCTTTTTTGGGTAAATTACATTAAACCCCTCCAACTATTGCTCACACACGAGTTGCCCCCTTCAACTATTGACTCAAACACTTAACCCCCTCCAACTATACATAGTGTCCGAGTTTCCCCCTTGCCGTAAAGAAACAAACGGACCCATTGACGGATTCTTAACCAAACCGTTAGCCTTCATTCTTTCCCTCCATTCACCATTACCCATGGCACCGTTAAGCAGATCCACTGATCGTGATACGGTTGCCGCCGCCGTGGATGGGGCCAAGCACCTTCCACTCCTTTCGTCCCCGCCTGCCCCCACATCATCACTCACAGCCATCGCTCCAAGGGCATTTCATGACCACCTCACAACATCATCTCGACCTTTCCCGACAAGTGTTTGGCCTGCATCTTCCAGTCTCTCTCCTCCGGCGACCGGAAACGATGTTCCATCGTCTATCGTTGGTGGTTACAAGTCGAGGGATAGAGATGTCACCGGCTCTCTCTCAACGCTCGCTCCGATCTACTCTCAAGCTTCGTGCTTGCCGTGAGATGCCGGCATGGCGGGTTTTGCAAGGAATTTAAGGGGTTGTTACTGCTGCTAATGAAGACAATTGCGAGAGAAAGAGATGGCGAGGGAGAGAGCAGGGTAAATAATGAAGATGGAGATATATATGTATATATGTATGTATGTATGTATGTATGTATGTATGTATGTATGTATGTGTATAAGCTAACGGTTGGGTTAACATTCCATCCACGGGTCTACGTGTTTTTTGACGGCAAGGGGCAACTCGTACGCTGTGTATAGTTGGAGGGGGTTAAGTGTTTGAGTTAATAGTTAAAGGGGGCAACTCGTGTGCGAGCAATAGTTGGAGGGGGTTTAATGTAATTTATCCTTTTTTTTTTTTTAGTATCCAAATGTTAAAATTTGAGTATTTTTCTTTTTGAACATGCTATTGATGATGCTGTAAAAGAAGGGTAAAAGAAAACTAGTAGTATAATGCAAGGCAGAGCCTCAGGAATCAGGATGCCACTTTCAATGCTTCCCTTTGCTTCTCTGATACATTATGGAACTTCAAATCTCATGGTGATCTGTGCAATTTGTCCTATGTGGTAATACTATCAATTTGGTTAAAGTATATTAGACCCTCTCAACCATGACCCATTTTCAATTAAAACCGCTAAAGTTATAACTTAACAGTTTACCCCTTCAAACTATCCGAATTTTAATTAGATGTCAAATTACAATTTACCCTCTTTTCCATCAATCATAAGCCCTCAATATTCTATTCACCTTAACCTTCATCCATCCTAAAGTTTCACCAAATCGAGTCACCACACTCCAATGAAAGCTATTCCAACTATACTCACCTCCTATCCCGCTATCACGTGTGATTCCCACCTAAATGCCCTAACAGTTAACTTCTGTTTTTTCTCACACGACAACTTCCATTGAAAATCCTCACGTTTTGCTAATGCGACAAGTTTATCGCCATCAAATTAATACTTTACCAGGGCTAAGTGTTGAACTTTAAATAATAGAGAGGTTAAAGTATAAATCAGTCATAGTTGAGAGAGTTTTAATGTAATGTAATTAACCCGTAAATTTCTATACTTGGCCCATTTGCCTGTCATTTGAAAAATTTCCCAGGAAAATAAGGCGATGTGCCAACAGAATTCCCCTTTGGATACCTATCCTTCCTCTTCCAACGTTAAAAACCTTGATCCCTCTCTCTCTCTCTCTCTCTGCCTACATTACGTTATAGGCTCCTCCTAAAAAGAAATTAATTAGAGAGAGAGAGAGAGAGAGCGACATTGTTGGTTTTTGGCTCGATTTCAGCGTCCGTTGTAGGTGTTTTTCTGTGTTAGTTAAAGCTTCCGCACAGCAGACATCGATGGATTCGCCTGGGTCGTCGGGTCGGCCGTCGGTATTGGAGTCATTGAGGGGTATGCGTATTCGCAAGGAGGACGCAACATCAATGGATTCGCCGGGGTCGTCGGGACGGGGGTCGGTGTTGGAGTCGTTGAGGGGTAGGGGGAATGTCCGTAAGGAGGACCTGAGGCGGAAGATCACAATGCCTGAGTACCTGCGCCTGGCCATACGAGACGCCATTGACTCCAAAGACGTCGTCGCCACCGCAACCAACTACTTCAATTTCAACGTCGCCGCTGGAGAATTAGCCCAAATCCCCTCGGAGGAGGCTGCCATTGTCGTTTTTATTAATTCGAGGAGCGGTGGGCGTGCCGGGCCTGAGCTCATGGCCAGGCTTCAGGAACTGATGGGCCAAGAGCAGGTGCTTCTTTAATTTCCCCTGCTTACGTTTACGTAGCATGCTATTTGGATAACAGAAAGTCAATGGCACCCAAAATTTACTCAGATTGGGAAAATCAATGGCCCACATGGGCACCCAGAATCTACCCAGAACGGAAAAATTAATGGCCCACATTCAAATTATGGGTAAATTCTGGGTGCCTTTCTGGGTTTGTAGTGGTGGATGTTTTGATAATTGTAGCATGTTAGACGTTTGTATCACCGAACACGTGGACAAGAGGGCAAGCGTTAAAGTGTCTTTTCCAGGGTAATTTAAATACCAAAATTTACTGAGTGGTAAGCATTATAGATTTAAATACTGTGTAACCGGCAGCTTGGTATGGGTTTTTCGGCCCTCCGATACCATCCACCCCAATATATATTGGTGCCATGCATAGTGGCACCCGGGGTGTAGTGATCATGAATATTTTAGAATTATTTTTGGCACCAGATCATCGAAGCATGCACAGAAAGTTACAAGTATCGGAAATCGGCTGATACGGGTGTGAATTTTTGGTTGCACTAGTTTACTGGGATGTAGCAGCATTGAAGGGCCAAAAGACCACTACGCAGCTGCCGATATTTAAATCTATGCCCGGTGCTGCCTAAAATTCAAACCCGACCCCATTACCATAACATATGGTTCTGTATTGCATTTTCGCCCGTTTTCTAGCGGTTTAGCCATAGTTCTAGACCGATTCGACCGCTTCAAATTCTGTGTCGCCAAAAAACAATTTGAAAAGATTCACGGTCACTACACCCATCTCCTGCTATGTAACATTTGATAATTGATACTCCCTGTGCTTTGTAGCAAGGATGGAGCCAGGGGTGGCTAGTAGGGGCCGTCGTCCCCCCTGCAATTTTAAAAAGTCCTGCGATTACATGGGACAATATATATATTATCAAACTATATAGTCTCGTCCCCCCTCCATTTTTCTGTTAAAAAAGAAATACTCTCAGCTTTACTATTTTTCGAGCTACTATGAAACATCTTTGTACTAAAATTGGTCTTAATAAGGTTTGATTACAATAATCGTAAAAAAAATAAGGCCCAAAATTTATAACCCAACTAACTTAGCCCGTTCACTTTTAAAAACTAAGGCCGCTTGAAGTTTTGAAAGCCCAAAACTCTTTATTGATTTCAGTAGATAGGATTAGATAAACGTGAATACTTTTGCAATCTAAGTTGATATAAGAAACATGCTTAGTTTCATATGTATTGGTGTTATTATGTATTTTTTGGAGTTGGTAAAAATTCAAATCGTTGTTTCTCTTTATTTTAATTTTTTGATTGTATATATTCGTCCGCCCTACGCAAAAATCCTGGCTCCGTCTCTGCTGTGTAGCCAAAAAACTATTTGAAAAAATTCACGGCCGCTACACCCAACTCTCGCTCCGTATCTTTTGATACTCCCTCTATTGTTACACTGGTACTACTACCTTCAGGCGGTCTGCCGCCGCCTGCTGATATTTAAAACTTTGGCGAGTATTGAGAGTGGGAGCGGAAGATTATGTGAACTGGTTCCCTCCCACTCCTGTTCTCTCTCTCTCTCTCTCAGCCTTCTCTGCATACATAAACTAATATTATGAAGTTATATTTTTGTATCTATGTCAAATACGGGTGGAGTGGGCTAAAACTGAGATACGGAGAAAATTAAACAAAATGAGCACTAATCGATTTTATTTATGGTTTGCTTCCATGTATAATGTGTGTTAAATATGGGCATATGTTCATACTCATGGCTATCGAGACTGAAATGTTCTGGTTCTGCTGAGCATGCTATTTTCTTGTTTAAGGATTCATTTTCCTAATAGTTTATTCCATAAGATTTTTTTGTGTAGCTGCATCTATGCAACTGCAAATTCCTAGTCCCATGAAAAAGAATGTTAGAATTAAGGTCTTCATTTTCATTTTGAATTATTTTGCAACACTATCACCTATTAAGAACACATAACTTGAAAATTCCAAAGTGTCTGATTGGGGTTTTCTGAAAGTCTTAGTAACATTTACTTGGGGTGCCTGTATGCTGGTTGTCACGTATTTGATATTTTTTGAAAGCATTTTCTTAAATCTGTGTAAAGGTTGCAGTATTTTGAAATGCAAATTTTTTACTTTCTTTCTGCGACACAATCGTAACTGCAAATTCTCGTTTTCTTTTCCCTTTTTTCATGCTAGGTTTTTGACCTTCAATCTGTGAAGCCTCACGAATTTGTTAATTATGGGTTGGGATGTTTGGAGAAGTTGGTTGAACTTGGGGACTCATGCGCCAAAGAGACTCGTGAAAAGCTGAGGGTTGTGGTACGCATACTGGCAGATGAAATGCCCAGTTTCATGTTTATGCAACAAAAATTTGTGCATTACTAATTTTCCATTTTACTTGCTCCACAGATGGAATTAATCAGAAAAGGGCCTTGTTATATCCGCAGCCCTTTTTTAGTCCTTATTCACGTGGATATACAATATTTCCTGTTTATATTCATTTATCTGTGCATATGAGGACATTGTTGTAAACTCACATGAATAAAGACAAAAAGGGGAGTGCTAGTAAAGACATCAGTTACCAATCAGAATAGTGCAAATAGTCAAATACATGCTAATATTTGTGTGACTGAAAGTAACATGAATTCTACACGGTCTGGGTTACTAGTTTGGTTTGATAGGTTGCAGGAGGAGATGGCACAGTGGGTTGGGTCCTAGGATGCCTTGGGGAGCTTCACAAACAAGAACGCGGACCTGTTCCTCCAACAGCTATCATCCCCCTTGGGACTGGAAATGACCTGTCTAGGAGTTTTGGTTGGGTAAGGTTCTGAGTTTGTTTGTGGCAACTTCTCCACTTTTGCACTTCTTTCCCGTCATTTTTTAGCGGTTCCTTAATTTTCTTTGCAGGGTGGTTCCTTGCCTTTTAACTGGAGAGCAGCAATCAAAAAAACTCTTGACAAAGCAAGTGCAGGATCAGCTTGCCATCTAGATAGGTTAGTATTCTTTCCGTGGAGTTATCTTTACTAGTTCTTGTTCTTTAATAATTTTTCACATCGGATGATGCTGGTAATGTCAGAAACTTTTGGTTAGGGAATGAAACTTTAATTAGAGGGTCTATGGCTTCTCTCTCATAATCATCATTTCCATCATGTAGATGTGCAGTTAAAGATAATGGATATCTTTTTCGTTATCTCTTCAAATACTTGTTTGTTAAAAATCAACATTGTTAGTCCCAGTTGGACATCTGAAGTGGCATGAAGGCCACACACAAAACTTTAGGCTCTTGTTTAAACCATGACCCGTTGCTGTATCAATAATTGTGTATCAAGTTCTGATTTAGTCCTAAAATCCTACTTCATCGCTGGTTTTTTGAGTTCTTGAGTGTTTCAAATAACTTGCCATGTAAAAAATGAATCTTTGTTACCAAGTTTTTACACAGATTGGACTGGAACAGAGTAGTATTGCTGATGTGGTTGATTATTCCCAGAATAATAATTTGTACTCAACAGTTTTGGTATACTACATCTATGTTAAGAGTTTTTTCCAACTTATATGCATTTACACGTCGGCGTTTGAGCATCACTCTTAGTAAGTAGCACATGGCTAATATCATACGAGATGGGTTTCATGGTTTTCTCATTTTAAATGTCGGATTCAACTTGAAAAGTAACCAAGATAAAATGGACTGGAACATAGTAGGGTTGCTGTAGTGGTTTATTAATCTGCGAATAATAATTATACTCAACAGTTTCGGTATACCACATTTATGTTATTGTTTTTTTCCAACTGATATGCAGTCACATTTAGGCATTTGAGCATCACTCTAAGTAAGGGTAGCACATGGCTAATAGCATGTCTAGTTTCTAGATGGGTCTCCTGGTTTTCTCGTTTTCAATGTTGGATTCAACTTGACGAAATATCAAGAACAAGAAGAACAAACGAAAGCTCTGAACGAAATGAAGAACTTCATTGCTTGAACCTCGTGGTGAACGAACATTTGGGCATTTATACTCTGATGCCACTTTACAGAATTACAGACACAACTTGAAGCCAAATACAATTGAGTAACACTACTTTCAGAAATTACAAAAGAATCCCTAATGGTTTTGCTTTACAGCCCCCTGCAAACTTATGGGTGGCTCAACTACCATAAGTTTGGACTTGAGAAATTGAAATCTAGCAACAGGCAGAGACTTAGTAAAAATGTCAGCTACTTGGTCCAAAGTCCCAATATGTTGCACCACTATTTGTTTGCTAAGGACTTTCTCTCTAATAAAATAATAGTCAACTTCGACATGCTTAGTCCTAGCATGAAAAATAGGGTTAGAAGCCAAAGCAATCGCGGACTGATTGTCACACCAAACAACAAATGGCAGAGCAGGAGAAATATGCAAGTCTATAAACAATTGATATACCCAAGCAATATCAGCCGCTGTCTGTGCAAGAGCTCTGTACTCTGCCTCAATTGAAGACCTTGCCACTGTGTGTTGTTTCTTGGCACACCAAGAGACAAGATTAGAACCCAGAAACAAGCAAAAACCTGTTGTTGATCTTCTGTCTAGATAGTCTCCAGCCCAGTCAGCATCAGAGTAAGCTGAAAGAGTAAGAGGGCCAGGAACAAACAACAAACCCTGATGCAAACTGCCTCTTATGTACCTCAGAATTCTTTTGACAGCTGCATAGTGACTCTGTTTAGGTGCATGCATGTGTTGACACGCGACATTAACCGCAAAGGCAATCTCGGGTCTAGTGAGAGTAAGATATTGATGTGAACCCACAACAGTTCTAAACCATGAAGGATCCTCAAATGGTAAATCAGAATCAGAACAACCAGGTTTTGTAGAAGAAGGATAAAAACTTGGCTTGCAATCCAACATGCCAGCTTTATTCAACAAGTCTGTGGCATACTTGGTTTGAGACAAGATAAGACTATCTTTATGTGTCATCACTTCAATACCCAAAAAATAACTAAGAGACCCCAGATCTTTCATGACAAAACGTGTACTAAGAAGAACAATCAACTCAGAGATGAAAGAAACATTACTGCCTGTGACAATAATGTCATCCACATATACCAATACCAAAGTAATTCCCTGAGAAGTATGTTGAGTAAAGAGAGAAACATCTGCCTTGCTCTGTTGAAAACCTTGTTGAATGAGAAACCCAGAAAAAAACAGAAAACCAAGCTCTTGTCTTAACCCATATAAGGCTTTCTTCAATTTACACACAAGGTTAGGATGCAATGGATCTTTGTATCCTAAGGGTTGTCTCATGTAAACCTCTTCCTCAATCACTCCATGTAAAAATGCATTAGAAACATCAAGTTGACGAATAGACCATTGATGATGAACTGCCAATGTCAAAACAATCCTGATGATTGGTTGCTTTATGACTGGACTAAAAGTCTCTGTGAAGTCAATACCCTCTGATTGTTGGTTTCCATTAGCTACCAAACGTGCCTTATATCTAGCAATACTACCATTTGAATGTCTCTTGATCTTATATATCCACTGACAACCAATCACATTTGCATTAGGAGGAGGTACCACCAATTCCCAAGTATTTTGTCTAACTAATGCATCAAATTCTTCTGCCATGGCTTGCTGCCAAGCAGGATACTTAACAGCCTCTGAAAAGTGAGTTGGTTCCTTAATGGAAGTAGATTCAGACTCAAATTGACTCACAGCTGTTAGACCAAAAGGCCGTTTAGGTTTAAAGACTCCAGCTTTGGATCTGGTCATCATATGATGAAGATTGTGACTTATGGGATTAGAAGTGACCACAGGAGCAGGACAAGAAACAGTAGCAGCAGAAACATTTGGAGGAGCAGTAGTAGCAGGAGAAGGAAAAGTATCAGAAAAAGATGGAACAGTTGAAACAATAGGAGGATTAGGGTCAATAGGAGGATTAGGGTCAGAATTAGATGAGGGAGGGATAAGAGGAGAAGAAGTAGGATGAGAAATATGATGAGATGCAGATGATGTAGATGCAGAAGTAGAAAATTGAGTCACAGGAATATGAACAGAAACAGTAAGATCACTAAAATCTGTGAGAGGAACATGAAACTGATTAGAGATCTGTGAAGTAGATGTATGAGAGGATTGATCACAAATATCCTGATAAGGAAAGACATGTTCAACAAACTTCACATGTCTAGAAACATAGACCTTAGAAGTCAAAGGATCAAAACATCTATAGCCTTTTGTTGCAGGACAGTAACCTAGAAATATGCAATGCTGGGATTTAGGCTCCAGTTTATTAGATGTGTAAGGCTTGAGCCAAGGAAAGCAACTACACCCAAAAGGTTTTAACATAACATAGTCTGGTGAAGTTTGGAACAATAAGACATAAGGAATTTGAAAATTAAGAGATGTATGAGGCATTCTATTAGCTAGATAGACATCAGTAGTAAGAGCCTCTAACCAGAATTTGGAAGGAAGTTTAGATTGAAGCAACAAGGTAATAGTGGTCTCAATTAAGTGTCTATGTTTTCTTTCCACTAAACCATTTTGTTTTGGAGTATGTGGGCAAGTGGTTTGATGAATAACCCCATTAGTAAGAAACATGTGTAAGAGAAAATGATTTATAAACTCCCCCCCATTGTCAGTTCTAACAGTTTGGATAGATGTGTGAAATTGTGTAGCTACATAAGCTTTGAAATTGGTTATCATTTGTTTCACTTCAGACTTATAGTGTAAAGGAAAAAGCCAACAGAATCTGGTGTAATCATCAACAATGAGAAGATAAAATCTGAACCCTTTGTGAGAAGGTATAGGGGAAGGCCCCCAGACATCCATATGGACTAATTGAAAAGGAGCACTAGAACAAGTTTCAGACAAGGAAAACTTCAGCTTATGGCTCTTAGCCATGTTACAACAAGCACAATTGATACTACTAGATCTAGAAACAGGTAAATGGAACTGTTTTATTAAGGAATGAAAGAGAGGTGCACTAGGATGACCTAGTTTATTATGCCAAAGATGTGCAGAATCATGAATGTTGACCAATGCTGCAGGAGTGACATGAGAGATGGAACCTTTAGATGAGCTCAGAAGCGGATACAAACCCCTGTTGCAGGGTCCCTTGTACAGAATTTGGTGACTGATTTTGTCCTGAATGACAAGACCAGAGGAGTCAAAGATAAGAGAACAATGATTATCTTTTGAAAATTGATGAACAGACAAGAGGTTATGAGTGATATCCGGTGTATGAAGTATATTTGACAACTTGAAATGAGCTGATGGTGTAGGAAGCAAACCTGATCCAGTGTGAGTAACTTGAATCTGTGATCCATTTCCAACAGTAACACCATTATGAATGGAAGATGGTTGAGGTTGTTCAATATTCCTTATGTCATTGGTGATGTGATTGGTGGCCCCGCTATCAAAATACCACGGCTGAGGAGTAGAAGACATTCCTGAATTCCAGTCTTGAGAGCTAGGTCCTCCATACTGAGGAGGAAAATTATAACCACTGAAAATAGGAGCTGCAGATCCAGATGAAACAGGTCCATTATATGCAGTAAAATGAGCCTGTGCTTGTGTATTGTTACCAAAAGACCCCATTGGTACTGTGGTATGAGCCTGAGTAGGATAATTTGGTTGAGAGTAGGGATAATTTGGTTGAGAATAGCCAATACTGGGGTGAGAGTAACCAACATTTGATGGAGAGTAGCCAATTGGAATTGAGGGTCCTCTCCACTGAGCAACAAACTGAGACTTTGGACTTGATCCTCTCCAATGATCAAAAGACTGAGTTTGAGGTCTGTAATAGCAGTACTGAGTGATGTGATTAGTTTTGCCACATATACCACAAGGTTCCTTTGTATAACCTCTAGGATATCCTCTACCTCCTTTGCCTTTAGAGAAATTCCTAGGTTGAGGTTGATACTGATAAAATGGTTGAGCAGTTTGAACATGTGATTGAGACGTATATGGCATATACTGCATAGTAGAAGGACCATGCTGTGTAGAGACCACAGGAAGATTAAACTGCAGAGGTGTTGCACTAGGTTGATTAACCACACTACTCCCAGAATTGGAAACTCCAGCATTTGATGTTGTTGCAACTAGAACTGATGGATTCTCCAACGGTCACACTACTTTCATCATCATTAACCATTTGAATTTCCTCTCCTTTGATCATAGTGACCAATTCTTCAAAAGAAATTTGTCCACCTCTAGTCCTAACTGCAGTCTTAAATCCTCTGAAACTTTTAGACAAACCTCTAAGAGTATGAAAAATCAGATCATCTTCATCAACTGAACTCCCAGAAACTAGAAGCATACTCCTTGATTTTATCAATATATTCTTCCACAGTCATTGTTCCTTGTTTAAGAGTGTACAATTTATCTTTCAATTCCTGAATATGTGTTCGAGTCAAAGAGTTGTATCGATTGTTCAAGGATCCCCAAACTTGAAAACTTTGTCGAAACCCTAACACATATGGTAATGTACTCACCGACAGAGATGAAGTAAGACAGGACAACAACTGAGAATCAATCAACTTCCATAACGCAAACTGAGGATTTTCTTCCATATCACCCGTTGTATTACGAATTTGTGATGCAGGACACGGTACAGTTCCATCAAGATACCCAAGAAAACCATTAGCATCCATTACGTTTTCTACTTGTGTTTTCCACAGCAAGTAATTCGAGTTATCTAACTTGATATTAACAAGCGAGTTGAAATTCGAAACTAGAAAAGCGAGAGAAGGAGGAATCGTTACATTTCGTGTAGCTGTAGCCATTTCTGAATGAAAAACTGTCTGAAGATGTGAGAATCGAAGATGAATGTTGCGGAATTCAAACCTTTTCTATCTCGATCTAGTGATCTCTTTGCTGCAGGATCGATTGACACTCGCGTGAGTTTTCTAGGGCTCTGATACCATGACGAAATATCAAGAACAAGAAGAACAAACGAAAGCTCTGAACGAAATGAAGAACTTCATTGCTTGAACCTCGTGGTGAACGAACATTTGGGCATTTATACTCTGATGCCACTTTACAGAATTACAGAATTACAGACACAACTTGAAGCCAAATACAATTGAGTAACACTACTTTCAGAAATTACAAAAGAATCCCTAATGGTTTTGCTTTACACAACTTGGTACTCTTAGGTCCAAGATTTTTGGAATATGTATGTATAGTTGTATTCACCTTTTGATCGTCTACAAGGGTATTTATCATGTGCTTTCTAGAACATAAGCATTCTTATGGTAAATATTTTATGCTATCAGAAACATTTGGATTCATATATATGCATTCCGTGAGGATATGTAACATTATTTTTTGGTCAGAGTTATATAACATGTTACAATGCCAATCACCATTTTCTAGGAGATTTAGTAAACTACATGCTCTTGAATATTGATGATTGTTTATGGTCGTAAATACTTTCACATGCTTAGCATTTTCATAGAACACATCTTCGTTTTCTGCAGTTGGAATGTTTCAATATCCATGCCAGCACAGGAAGTCGTGGATCCACCCCATTCTCTGAAGTCTGTGGAGGGCTGCTCCTTTGATCCGGTAACAATTTAACAAGTCTAATTGCATCTTGTTTCAGTTGGCTGGCTTTGCAGATCTACTTTTGATTCGTTCATGAATATGATTGCGAGCATCATGATCATTAGCATGGAGTTCTCTTATTGTACATCTTCTGTTAGATGGCTAGCAGCTCATTTTTTAATGATCCTAGGATTGCTATCAATAACTCTTATGTCTATATTGTTAAATTTGAGATTGTTGTTCATTGTTGGTTCTGCTTTGCATCCTTACACCTTATGAAATGGTAATTTATCCAGCATTTACCTATGTGTTTGCCTCGTCTTTCCAAATGACCATTTTTCCTCTGCTTTTCATGAGACACATTCATAAAAAGCTGTCTTCAGAATGTCAACAATCGATTCCAAATATATTCACGAATAAATTTGTTCACTTGTTTGCTTCCGCAAGAACATGTTATTTCTCATGGCCTCTGAAACTAGAAGCTGAGGACTTCATAAAGGCACCAGCAAGCTGGTGATACAACTCATCGTATCAGGAAAGTGTTCCACACTTTCACGAAATTTTCACTATGGTCTTGCTCATGATTCTCGTTAGTGGGGGTGGGAAAGGATTGAGGTGTTGTGCAACCTATAGGGTGCTCGCTTACTAACGGTAGTCAGTGACATCTTTATAAATCATGTGTAAATCATGTGTGCTCAGGCATGGAGGCTAATGGGTATTTCTATGAAATTTTTGTAACATACTAGAGGTCCTTCATTATCCAAGCAACGAACGATTGACTTATCTAAGGCTATTATTACTCCTCAAGCCTGTATTTTGTGTCCTCATGTCACTTTGGAATTGGCTCATAATGCCCTATGTTACATGGATCCTTCATTTTGGCTAAAGTACCCGTGTCTTGTGTCCGACACTCGTATCCATTTTGGACACTCGGATCCTTTAATTGTATGATAATTACAGAAAAAGAATGCCAAATTAGCTAGAAAAGCAATATTTCTAGACTTTCACATGGACATGAAACAGAAAAAAAAAAACCCATTTTTCTTAAAGGTTATTTACCTAGACACCCCCTAAACTATTTCGGTTTGACCGAGACACCCCCTAAACTAATTTTCCTGCGACGACACCCCCTAAACTTCCAAAAAATTTACCCCAAAACCCCTTCCTTAGCCTTCCGTCTCCAAAACTCAAGGTTTATAGTCATGTTTTGATAATCCAAACCGTTCAAGTTGTTTAAAACATGTTTTTAAGGGTACCTGTGAGAAACCGGCAAAAAAAATGATCGGTAAGTGCTTGATCCAAACAAATATGTATTTATGAAAAACTCTTTGGATCAAGCACTTCCCGGTTATGTTTTTAGCTAATTTGTTGCGGGTACCCTTAAAAACATGTTGTAAACAACTTGAACGGTTTGGATTATCAAAACATGACCATGAACCTTGAGTTTTGGAGATAGAAGGCTAAGGAAGGGGTCTTGGGGTAAATTTTTTGGAAGTTTAGGGGGTGTCGTCGCAGGAAAATTAGTTTAGGGGGTGTCTTAGTCAAACCGAAATAGTTTAGGGGGTGTCTAGGTAAATAACCCTTTTCTTAACTCATTCTTGTTTAATTACATTACTAAGAATAATTTACAATATATAACCTGCTCTAGTCATGCAATATGTACCATACCTGTATCCCGTTGTGGGACACATATCCCAGTATCCTAAGATTTAAGTGTAGGAAGGTCCGACGCTTGGTGCACCTGCTCCTGATACTCATACTCGATTATATATTGAAGGGTGAGTCGTGTGCACTACTAGTCTTCCTGGTGTCAATCTTGGATGTGTGGTGTGTTCCCCTAGGGCAACTTGGGGGAGGACTTTGGGCATCTAGGGCGATTTCTAAGAGTCTTCATGTGGGTTTGTGATTCCCATGGAAGCGTCTTGGCATGTGTTTTCGGTACCATGTGTGTTCTCATCCTAGGCTGTGGGCTAGCAATGAGGAAACCCCGTACTTGCGGATAACGGATGAAGTTGTGCTACATGCCTGGTACCATGTGCTTTGCTAGTGGCATGGTGCAATGATACTTATGGGCTTCGAATTGACATGTTGCGTTACTCGGGCGGCATTTTGGTGAGAAAATTGCATGTGGGTTCATACGAGGATTACATCTTGGAGCGGTAGTAACGTCAGTGCTGAGCAAGGTAGGAGAAGATCTAGTGATTGTAAGGGATATGCATGTTGCCTCTTTGCCCGGTGGAATCTAATTGGATAATTGAGACGCCTATACTAGGGCAAGGTCGGGCAACTTATGTGGTTGTGGCACTTATGAATAGCACAAGGGTTTAAACAAGCATTAAATGTTTGGTCTTGGGCAACACTACCGAGTATCATTTTGCGCACGCTTGTGTGGTTTGAAAGCACTGATGACAAGGGACATCAGTTGTGTGAGTGCCTTCCTTGTGAGTGAGCTTGGTGTAAGGAACCTGATGTTGCTGTTTGTGGAGCAACTTGGCGTCATGTGTTTGGCCGGTATCCATGATGCGGGACTTATTATGTGAGACGGGTGAAAGTTAAACATTCGGATGGTTGAAGTTAGGCGGGTTTGAATTGGTGGAGTCGTAGAAGTTACATAGGGAAGAGTGGGTTCCCCTTCCTTCGTTCTCCAGGGGGTAAGTCCTGGTGTTTCTCCCAATTCTATAGGATAAAAAGTGCTGACACTGGTCACTCAACTCATACTGATATCAATGTAGTGCAGATTAAGATTAAAATGGAGAGTCTCTGTAAGAGAAGTCCGGGAAACTCTAGCATTAGCTTTTTTGAGGTGAATCTTTTGAATAACATCCCCACATATCATCTGTGTTCAATTTCACTGCTTTCGTCACATACCTGCCATGTGTCTGTTCTGCTAGTGTGACAGACAACTGTGAAAGGCATCTGGACAATGTTGTATTTAGAAATGCCTGGTGTAATATTGGATTTGATTATGATCGATGATCGATAAAAAATCAAATAGAAAAGGAAAATAATATTGTATCCTATACACATGCATACAATACATAGGGTTGTATATCATATGTGTGTGTGCCTTCTCCTATTTAATTTCTAATCACCCTTCATCTCTACATCATACATACAAGTAACTAACTAGTTTTTGGTTTTAGCTGTTAAATGTTTTGAACATTGATGGATTTGAGCAGGCAGAAGAAATAGAAGGGCCGTTGCCTGAGAACCTGTCTTGCTATGAAGGAGTTTTTTATAATTACTTCAGCATGGGTATGTAATTTTGATATTAAGAAGTGATACATGATGCATTTCACCTGCTTCATGTTTGCCTAATATAGTTTATGTATGCAAATTATGGACCTTTGAACTTGCTGGTTTTGTTGTGAAACTTTTTACATTCAATAATGGAGCCTTAGCCTTCTGTTTTCTATGGAACTATGGAAGTGACTGAAATGAAACTTATGATTGTCAAACCATTGGATATTGCCAGGGGTTTGGATTTCATCTTTGGCTGTTTTTCATCTTCATATACTCATATCTTGTCGTTCTGTAGAACTATGTCCAATGGACCCTCTAAGAGTGTCGGGTGCAAGTGTGGGTCTGCCTATCCGATTTATCTAATTCCCACATTTTAGGTTTCGTATCTTAACATACTACTACTGTTTTCCAGGTTAAAATGGTGTTTGTAAGGCGCCATTGAGTATTTTATGTGTAAGATCGAGTCTTTATACATGTTTTTATACTAAACTCTAATCAGTAATCACTAATTTGTTTCTTTGGGTGAGTAGTCAACTACATTTGTTGGGCATGTATCCCATTACTTCCATAATTTTATTCTAGTGTTCACTGTCCAACATGGGTACTATATACGTCTAGATAAGTTCCTGTAGCATATCGATCTTAACAGGAGATCCGTGATTTCACTGAGCAACCGACACTGAAGAGGTTCACTAAAAGTTTTCCTACCATGTAATTTTGAGTCCCTCTGTCCAATATTCATCTTTGAAGTGTAATTTTGTTATGCAAGAAGTAACTCTTACAAATGACAAACAAAAGAGGGAAGTTAGTTAATTGATGAATGAGAGAAAGTTTGTCATAACAAGATTGGCTCAAGATTTTAACGCAACCTGTTTTGATGGGCTTGTTATCCTTATTTTGTTCAGTCTCTTACCTTAAATATTTGGATGCAGGAATGGATGCACAAGTTGCTTATGGCTTTCACAATTTACGCAATGAGAAACCTTACCTTGCACAAGGCCCTATCTCAAACAAGGTGGTCTCTTTCTCTCTCTCTCTCTCTCTAACACGAGAGAGCTTTAATCCTTGGTTGGACTTATGTTGTTAACAAAATAGTTGATAAATATCATACCCTCCGAGTAATAGTGTTCTTCAACGGACCCCGTTGCACAATTTCTATCATTCTATCATGCCTTGTTTGTTAGACAAGTGAAGAAGCTCTCCTTTCTTAAAGATTTGGTCCAGTATTTTGACCTACCTAAGGCTTCTGATCTAACATGCATTGGCATATCTTTAACAAGTTGAGTTTACAATCCACTTCATCACATTATTCTCATAGTTCGATTCAAGCTTTTGGGCTATTTGTGCTAGGATGTAATAATGATTTTACATCAATCTGTTCAGGTATGCGGGTCGCAACAGGAGATAAAAATGATATTTCAGTTGTTTGTTAGCTCGAAGTAACGAACAAACACTAGTGGAGTCCATCTCAGGGATAGATAGGATCCAAAGAGTAGAAGTCCATCAGTTCTCTTACTCATGAAAATGGACGTGATAGCATGTCAACAAATTATATCTTTATCCTTGTATGACTTTTGCAAGCAAGAATTTGGTAAAGTATCATTATGTCTTTGTGTCGCGTTCGTAAACCTGACCATACAAATTTAGAATTAGGCAATGCTACAGTGGCAGTTTTGGATGGCATTGGTTGAGAATATCTTAAATGATTCTGGATATAATATACAGACGACATGACTTTTAATCAATCATTTTTTTTGCCTTCTCCTTTACGTCAAATATTTTTTTCATTTCTCCTCTGCTTTACTAATTTCTCAGTCTTATACCATCTTGCACTCATCCCAGTTATCAGTCCCTCCAGCAAATTGTGACCTAAAAGGAGAGGGTACATGTGTGAACTGTTGGGAAAAGAAGAAAAATATAGCACACACTCAAACACTACTCTTTGTATTAATCTAGAACATGAATACAATTACACATTCTTTTAGTCTCACACACTCTACATATGCACTGGATAATTTTCACTCCCACTGGTGGTGTGGGGAGGCCCATAAAGGGCTCGCTCACGTCTCTCTCTACTCTGCCCTCTTTCTTCTCTCTTTCTCTTCTATTTTCCCACACATTACAACACACACAAATACATCTATATAGGCAGACAAACTAGGAATCAGACAATTTCCAAATCTAATGAAATCACCCATGCGCCTACCAAACTTGACTTCCTTGCACTATAACTTATCCAAAATCTTCCACTTGCAAATCATATCTTTGACTCTCAAATTTCCCAGGTGGGAAATACAAATCGAGCTTAACTTTCAACATGAACCATCTTATTTGTTAGCTTGCAAGCTTACTAGTTTTTGTGTAGCATAGGGAATCTTTGAGCCCAAGTAGACTGGGTCCAAAAGATGCCAGTTTCAATTATCAACTCTAGTAGTAGCCTATAAGATATCTTCCTTTTCCTTTTCGGGTCGCTATTTGTGTAGATTACCAAAAAAAAAAAAAAGAGGAAAAATCTGGCAAGGATTGCTGGAACGTATTTTAGCTTTTTCTTTAGCACCAAATTTGAATCTGTGTTTAAAGGTAAACTATTATCACAAGAGTAGCTATACGGTCACAATGTCACATCCATGTGAAATTCAACTAAAGACACTCTTGAGGGAGGTTGTGAACACATCTAAAATACAAAGTACAAAGACAGGGTTTCTGCTCATATCCTTGGGTTGGTTGGTTCATACAATTCTTCTAGGTTTGGAGTTCAGTAGTTACAGCACTAGTGGCAAAATTGTCTCAAGTGACCTATATTTGTAAGGCCGCAACTGCTCTACAGCTCTAGATTGGTTAGATATGAGAATTTGCAATTTGAGTGTTGATTTCTTCAATTACTCTCAAAGGGACCTTTTGTTACATGGTTTGTCGTATGGATAAAGCTTTTAATTTCTTGACTGTACATGTAAGAGCATTTGTGGTCCTTCTATTTTAACAGGTAATTTACTCTGGCTACAGTTGCACACAAGGTTGGTTCTGCACACAATACTTGAATGATCCAAGTTTAAGGTCAGAACACACAAAACAAAGGAGTTTGTTATTGTTTCTTTTCTCAGTTACATACCTTTTAATGTTTTTTCAGATCATTGTTATATTTTGAAAGGTGACTGATGTCAACTTAATATCTTTTCTGCTCCATAGTTTTGCTTCATAGACAATATGAAGCATATTCTTTAGCTAGGACTATGAAAGCCTATAAGGATTGAAAAAGTGCTAATGCTTGAGTTCAACGACATGTGTCTATACAAGACTATCACTTGTACAGAGCTAAATACTAATATTTGGGATGGGGTTTTCTGGAGAGACAGAAAATTGACATAGGACTTGATTTGGGTTTCTTCCGGGTGTTGTGAGTAGTAGCCTTCGTGATTTTTTATTCTCTTGAAAGGTAGGGTGCTGAGAATTTGGAGAACATGATGTTGGAGGATTTGACTGAGCCTAACCTGGAAATGTTCTTATGGTTGTAAGAGGATAAAAGTGTGGAACATATTGGAAGAAGAAGAAAACTCTACAAAGTATCTTGTCCACAATATATGGTTTATTATTTCTAGCTTACTCAATATATGGACCCATTTCTTTTGCCCTTACTTCCTACCATACTTTGAACTTATGTTAGTATTTACCTTGTCGTTGTTCATGGCTTTCTTGACAATCTAAAAATTGCAGGGGACTAAAGAACATCGTAAGGGTGTATGTTAAGAAGGCCAACTATTCAGAATGGGAACAAATTTCAATCCCTTCAAAGTTAGTTCCATCATTTTTCTATTTGTCCTGTTACTTGTATGTCCATCAAAGTGATGATTCATTCCTAGGTTCCATTACTGAAAATAGTAAATGCTTTCGGTCTTTGCAAGAAATTTTGATAATGCAATATTGGATTGGATTGTCCAAATATTTTTTCCTTGACTTTTTTGCCGAAGCATATTGCTATAGTTATTTGAACATTGCACATTCAGCTTGCCATAATACTTTTCTTCTTGCCATAATACTTTTCTTCTTGCCATATTTCTTATTTCTCTCTAGTTAATTTGCCCTGACAGTTACTTTTTCTCCAGTGTCAGGTCAATAGTTGTTTTAAATCTTAATAGTTATGCAAGTGGAAGAAATCCATGGGGTAATCTGAAGCCAGAGTATTTGGAGAAGGTAAGTTTTGCAGTTGCATCTTGGCAATACTTGCATTATGGCCACTAGCCCTTTTCGAAGTTAATAAAAAATAGCTCATATTGCTATGCAGATGTAGACGAATGTAATCTTATTTGATTACACATGAGAGGGTACAGTGAGTTTATATGTGGTCAAGTGTTCAAAACCTAGAAATTCTTCTGATGATAATGCTGTTTTGTCCTCTGACTCCTCTCGTTTTAGCAGTTTCCCCATCTTGGGTAGTATTATTTTCATGATTCTGGGCATCTTTAGAATGGTTCACTTGCGATGGATGTAATGTCATGTATGTTACAGAAACATTGTTGATCATGTGACAAAGAAAATAGAAAAAGTAGGAAAAATAATTTGCCAACTTGCTTTGTCACCTGTTTATTGTCTAACAAATAACAAGTTTTAAACTCATTTTTACCCAATTGTTTTTGCAGCGAGGATTTTTCATATGTGTTCATCAGTTTTTTGTTCTCTTCTGTCTTCTGATTATACTCTATTGTCTTCCTGTATGCTCTTAATCATAACTGAAACTATGTTGAATTGAGCTAAAAATTGAGTTTCTGATTTTTTTTTTCTTGCTTCACAGAGAGGCTTTGTTGAGGCTCGTGTTGATGACGGTCTCCTAGAAATTTTTGGCCTAAAACAGGGATGGCATGCTTCCATGGTCATGACTGAATTTATTTCTGGTATACACATTGCCCAGGTACTATGATTATAACTTATTACCACTTAATTACTTCATTTTGTTTCATTGAATAATGTTGATTTTCTCACCTAGCCTTCGAACTTGAGGCTGAAGTTAGGAATTTTACGAGCATATGTTTAACCCAGAGAAACCATGGAGCTCTAAACTAAGATGTTATAGATTAGGTTTTCCAATATGAAGAACTTAAAATTGTACGACCTTAACGAGAAAAGTCATTGAAGGAATGAAATTTTGTAATATACGGGGTGAGGATTGTAATATATGGAAGTGGAACTAATTCCATGTTATATACTGTATTGGTGGCGGTTTTGGTTTCAACTCTGATAAGCACTTAACTGAAGTGAGGGGCTCGAGGCCTTCAAACTTTTTGAATCTATGGTGGTACGAATGAAATGGGCGATAAATTGAGAAATCAAACCATTTCCTAGCAAACATAGAACCTAATGTATTGCAGGCCATGATCCAATATCTGTATCTCGGAATCCATTTACCTTAAGATAAATGGGGTCTGATCCAGTACGTCAACATATTTTCTGCCCAAGAGTAATGGATTTTGAAATTATGTTCGTGACGAGATCTAAAAAGTGAAAGGTTTTCATCACCTTTGTGGGCCACAAAAGGGTTCAAACTTCAACCTGAGGTGCAATCTCTTTTAGGGATTGCATGTCTACAAACAAGCCGTGTTCATCTTTAAAAAGGCGCATATTTGTGATTTCTACTTGGCGAAGAAAGCTTATGATTTTCTTCAATACTAAAATTTTGATTGCTGCTTTATGCACATCATGATTCTATCTAGGGTGCGGCGATACAATTCGAGTTAAGAGGTGGGGAGTGGAAGGAAGGTTTTCTGCAGATGGATGGGGAACCATGGAAACAGCCAATGAGTAAGGATTATTCCACATTTGTTGAGATTAAGAAAGTTCCATTTCAGTCTGTTATGGTGAATGGAGAGTAAGTTGAACCCACCTTTCACAAATTGGTGTCAGTATAAAATCATATTTATTTCCTTATGGATTGTATATTATTAGCACAAAGGGATTGTTGTATTTAGTCCATCAA
Source organism: Gaultheria prostrata (assembly GCA_036023075.1). Classification (NCBI taxonomy): domain Eukaryota; kingdom Viridiplantae; phylum Streptophyta; class Magnoliopsida; order Ericales; family Ericaceae; genus Gaultheria; species Gaultheria prostrata. The sequence continues at coordinate 14,355 of JAXBDA010003188.1, read as the reverse complement.
TATTCGTATACGTTGATTCATTTTAATAAAAAAGAATTATTGACGCACATATTCAATTTATCTGTGTTGACCATATCTCTTAATGCAGTATCTCTGGTGACTCACAGTTTCGTGTAGGCAGGGGCGGAGCCTGAACTTTTTAGTAGTGGGGTCAAAATTTTTATTTGAGTAAGACGTTTGACATATTTATTATACGTGATAACTGAGAATGTATATGTTTGGTAGTAAACTTATGAATAGAGGTGATAATTTCTAACCCGACCCATGAATTCGCCCAAACTTGCCTACCTATAACCGAATCCAACTTGCCCATGTTGTACTATGGGTCCATATATGGGTCAACCCATATACATATGGGTTTAAAATGGGTTGGAACCATAAATTAAAGAATCGTAATAACTGAAAATGGTTTCTATCGTGCACCATAGGATCAATAGACCTACTGGCTCTGCCATTCCTCCTCCTACAAGCTCCCCATGGTCTCTCTCTCTCTCTCTCTCTCTCTCTCTCTCTTTCAACTGATTCAATTTCTTTCTAAGGTTTAACAACATTCAACTGATGTAAATTCACATCGATGCAACTTTTCGAATTTTGTCAATTTACGGAATAAAGATTAATCTTTTTCCCAAGAAATGGAGGGTAACTTCCATTACGGATTTAATCTTCAAATCTGCTCTCCTCTCTTTGTACGCAAATTTCGAAATTTGCCAAGATACGAAAAAAGAGTTCTTTTTTTTTTTCCCTTAAGAAATGAAGGGTTACTGTAATTGGGGATTTTTATCTAGGATGTAATTGTGTTTGTAGGTCTAGTTTCCTTTAAGTTGAATTTTGTTTCTTCTACATTTTAAAAACAATTGCAGCAACAAGAAATGGGATTGGGAGGAGAGTGAAATTGGATGGTAGAAGTGGTGCCGCCCCATTTGTCATGAGCTTCTCTCCCTCCTCGCAAGGTTTTTGTTAAGAAATGCAGGAAAAAGCAAGAAAGAAAAAAACCGGTTTGTGTTGGGTCGGGTTTGGGTTGACCATCAACCCATCCAAACCCAACCAAAAGTTTCATCGGACTTCATTTCTTTTTTCATCATTTCTCAATTTCAAGTGAGTCAATTATTTGTGGCATATTACATGCATGCAAATTTAAATATGCACAATTTGTTGGGTGCAAAATATGTTACGGAGTTTTTGGGGACTAAGAAGTGGAATTTTGTGTGATAGACCCACAGGTGTATGAGGCCAAAGGAAGCAACACCTTACACCTCATCTTGATGCTAGTTATTACATTGACATGGATGTATGTACCAAAGCATTGGCCTTTCCCAAATATTTCTTCCACGCACTGACACCATACCAAGACTTATTTTGTCAATACAAAATATTTATTTTAATACAATTATGAGTTCTTGAAAACTCAAAACTATACCGGGGAACACTCACTTTTTATTCTTAACTTATATGATTAACAAACAGGCCTGCAATTTTTGGGTTCGGTCATTGTAACTAATGATTGCCCTCAAAACTTCCAATCTTCCTCCACAAAGCCAATTCCTGTTGTGGCCCTCTCCTCTTGGTAGCTATTATGTAGACATTTCTTCACCGGCTAGTCGCATCCTCAATTGCCTCCTGCCATGAATACCTGCTCCCAGAAATACTTCCTTTATTGTCATTAATCCTATGATCACATCCTTGATGTTCATTCTTTCGCCAGGTGATTCTACAGAACATGCAACCCCAATCCTCATAAGGGAAATTAAGCACTCTCTTATTTTGGCTTGTCTAACTCGTTCATTCTGAGCATCATTTTCAGCTTCAACAGGTTCTTCTAACATGCGCAAATCAACAATCTCCATCACTCCCTCTGGCAATGCCAACGTACATAATTCATGAAGGCTTTGTCCATTTGTAAACAATTCGTCTGTTGGTCTTTTTCCTGTCAGCATTTCCAATAACAAAATTCCATAACTGTAAACATCTCCTTTAGTAGATGCCTTCCCTGTAATTCCATATTCTGCATATTCATAGGGAAGAAAATATAAATAACTTCATTTTGAATAAATGTAGGCTACAAGAAACAAATTTCTGAAATGGGAAAAAAAAAGAGAAGAAAAAGGAGTACAACTTTAGCGACCTCTTTACCTGGTGCAACATATCCTATAGAACCTTTGATTGCAAGTGAACTTGTCTATCCACCATCACTGTTATTGCTATTTTGGGTGAGAAACTTGGCCAGGCCAAAATCTCCGACATGGGCAGTCATGTCTTCATCGATGAGAACATTGCTTGGCTTTAGATCACAATGAACAATTGGAGTTTCACACTGGTGATGAAGGTACTCCAACGCACATGCAACATCGATTGCTATATTTAACCTTTGGGTAAGGCTTAAGTTCCCTTCTTGGTGTGGTGTATCTCCACTTGGATGCAACCAAATCTCCAAACTTCCATTGGGCATGTACTTGAAGACTATTGCTTTGAAATCATCGCCTGCATTGTTTGCACTTGAGCAGACTGTTACAATCTTTAGAAGATTTCTGTGCCTTGTTTTCCTTAAAGCATCACATTCAGCCATGAAGCTCTTGGAAGCTCCTCTTTGTTCAAGATTGAGAACTTTGACTGCAATTGGTTTTTCGCCTTCATGGAGAATTCCTTTGTACACGGTGCCAAAACTTCCAGATCCAATTAAGTTTGATGAAGAGAATCCATCAGTAGCTTTAACAAGCTGATCATATGAAACCCTCAAGAAATCATCTCCAATTAATGGTTGGGTGAGAGATTTGCTTTTTTGTTTTCTTTTCCGAAGAAAAACAACCAAAAGTAGTACCAGTGAAAGACATAGGATTCCGCAAGCAATTGGAACCACAATTTTTAAGCCAATCCGATTTCCCTTCTTTGTGGACTTTGGGCAAGTAGGTAACTGGAGTTCTGCAATGCCTCCACAAAGCCCTTTGTTTCCAATGAGTGAAATTATACTCAAGTTTATGAAGACACCATGTGTGGGCACCTCCCCAGCAAGGTTGTTAAAGGACAAGTTCAGACTCTCCAAAACCAAGCGGTCAGCTAGATACTCCGGAATTGGGCCTGACAAATTATTGCGTGAAAGGTCCAAAATTTTAATTCCTCTCAACGAGCTAAAAGAGGGAGGAATATTACCTTGAAACATGTTACCCTGTAGACTAAGTTCTTCTAACTTCAAGCAATTTTCAAGATAACTAGGAATAGGTCCAGTCAACTTGTTGTCCGAAACATCTAGGGTTTGGAGATTGTTCAATTTACCGATTTCGAATGGAAGGGCACCCATAAAAGAGTTATGAGCCAAGTTCATGAAAAATAAAGTGGAGAAAAGGCCAACTGTTTTGGGTACGGGACCTGTTAAGAAATTATATGCAAGACTCAAGATTTGCAAGCCCGTGATGTTTTCAATATCTGAGGGGATGGATCCATTCAAGTTGTTCTCATACAGGTAGATCTCGGAAATTCGAGTGAGATTTCCAATGCTTGCTGGGATGGGACCGGACAGTTTATTTGAACTGAAATCTAGGCGTTGCAGATTGCTAAGCTTCCCTATTTCAAAGGGAATGCCACCAGAAAAAAAGTTTTCAACCAAACCAAATATTGCTAGGTTGACGAACTTAGAAATTCCCACGGGGATATTTCCAACCAACTGGTTCTCTCCTGCTACTAACTCATTGAGGTTGCTCGAGAGATTAGCGATGGAAGTGGGTAAAACGCCACCAAAACCATTTGCATAGAAACCCAAAACTTGTAGCTTGCTGCAGTTAGTTAATGAATCGATAAACCTCAAGTCACTAGCATCCCCCGAGCCTAAATTATTTTCACCCACATTTAGCCACCATAGTTCCTTCATATTTCTCCCTAGGTCAAAGGGAACTGGCCCAGAAAGGTTGCTTCTTGTTAAATCAAGCACTTCCATTCTAGATGCATTTGAGAAAGAAAGTGGAAAGGGTCCCCAGAATTGGTTGTCCCCAACGCTTATCGATCGTAGGTTGGGGAGTGTGAGACCAATATCTTGGGGTAAACTACCAGTAAGTGGGTTAATAGCAATGATTAGCTCCTGGAGAGTTGAGCTATTATAAAGTTGGGGAGGGACAGTACCTGACAATTTATTCACTCCAATGTTGAAACTGATAAGTTCTGGAAGCCGGCCAATGGATTGTGGGATAGTTCCTGTGATACTATTCTGTCCCAAATCTACTTTTCGGAGGAGAGAGAGGTTACCCAGGGATGGTGGAATCCCTCCGACGAGCTTGTTGGAGTTAAGCCCCAGATAAGTGAGCTTCGAGAAAGAACCAAATGATGCTGGAATTTTTCCAACTAGTTTGTTAGACTTGAAATCAAGGATGGTGATGTAGTTTGACAAATTGGTTGGAATTTTCCCTTCCAGAGAATTTGTGCTGAAATTCACATGTCGCAGCCTGAACAAGCGGTTGAGCTCTGGGGGTATTTTTCCTTGGAAATTGTTGTCCTGGAGGTAAAGGAATCTTAGGAAAGAGAGGTTTCCCAAGAAAGGTGACATAGTTCCGCGCAGACTTTTGCCCCTCAAGTCCAGAGTCACTACTCTCTGATGCTTGCGACTGCACGTTACTCCGTCCCATTTGCAGAGGTCGAGAGAATTGTTCCAGGAACTTAACGAGCCAAGTGGATCCTCGGCTATAAGTTTCTTGAATGAAAGCAATGCTAGTCGATCTGTTTCGTTGCTTAATAATCCGGAGGCTTTTGTGGCAGTGGTTAAAAATAACACTAAGCTGAGTAGCTTGATCTTGTGAATTAACAGAGATGACGAGATCGGCATCATCAACTTTAGCATTCTAAACAAGGGGAGATTTTATTGAAGAAGAAGGAGGGTGTTGCTTCCTTAAAGCCAAGCCAATACTGCAATTTATAGTGCAAGAAGGATACTTCTTTTTAGTCTCCTCTCCTTTGACTTGTGTTCTTATTTCCAAGTGTTGTTAGTATTACCTTCTCTACTTTTTGCTCCCCTCTCCAATGCTGCAATAGATTTGATTTATTTATTTATTTATTTTTTGTTTTTCTGCTTGGCATGGGTGTTTTTCGAGGCCAAGCTTCAATATGGAAATTTTTCATATTTTAGATGAATGAAGTCGGGTCAGTTGAAGGGTTTTCCGAGGCAACCGAAGAGACCCATCACGTGGTTCATAAATTGTGGGCAATAGAGTTAAGAGTGCAGCTTGTTGATGCCGGTAACCTCCCTCATAATGTTAAGATTAATGGCTGTTTTAATTGTGGCAATTTCAGCCTTTGCAACTCAAGAATCACACCTTGGTTATGAGATAGCAATCTCGTTTGTATGTTCAACACGAGAAATTTTGAGTTCCTTTGTTACTATTCTGATACGCGTTTTAATGAGAGAGATAGATATGTAAGGTTCAATTTGCCAAGGCGTTCATCGAAAGTGTTCCGACGTTCGTGCTTCAACCGTTTTATCCTGGGAGACCGACGCCGATTCAACTACAAAACCCTTGATAGACGGTGAATCTGTCTGAAAAAGACTATGGTTTTCGCAAAACTCGATTCGGTTTTTCAATTCATTATACTGTTTGTATCCCGTTCTTGTATTTTGTTCATGTAATCTGTATTTCTGTTTACGTTTATCAATGGAATTGTTTCTCTGAAATTCTGTGCCGCTGTAATTTTTTGCTTCTTCTACATTGCCCTTATTCTTTCCTAAGAAATTTGGGTCTTCGATCTGATGACTTCTTTAAGTTTCCTCGAAGTCACTCAGTACGTGTTCTTGCAACAATTAATTTATTGGAATTTTGTAAGAAAAATTCCAAAAATTGATTAGTAATTATTTAGATGCTGTATTACCCAAAAATTTTCAAAAATTAATTTGTAATTATTTAGAAGCTGTATTACCCTAAATTTTTCCCTTGTTAAACCATTATATTTGCATTAGAACAGTTATTGTTAAGGTCTCCACTACTCAATCTTTTTCACCTTTCCCAATTTAATGGTCAATTTGGAGGACTGTTCCTCCAACTATGTCTTGTCTTATGGGTAAAGACTGAAACAATAAAAGAGCACTTGACAATTAGTCAAGTCGACCATAAGACACGACATAGTGGGAGGAACAGTCCTCCAAATTAACCATTAAATTAGGAAAGGAGAAAAAGATTCCTCTTTCATTGTTTCATAGTATAACACGCCAAAGACTTGACCTTCATTTTCCTAGAAAGTGCAGGTTGGAAAGGGACATGCAGTGAAGTCCTCGTCGATAGTAGTTGCACAATGACGCAATTTTCCAAAATTGATTAGGAAAAGACCTTTTTCTCTTCTGGCCAGTCACGAGAAATACAACATGGCCATGATTAGGACCGGCATGATACAACACGGCATGATCAGGGCTGGCCCAGGTCGGATTCAGGAATTTTATAGTAGTCTACAGTTGGGCCGTCCATGTCGGCAATTAATGATTCAAATTTGTAGACGCACTATTAGCGGAAAGAGTTAACTCGTAGCGGTAAATAGTTAACACATATGTTTGAACTATTGGTTGCCGAGATGGACGGTCTGAATGTGCATTACAGGATCTCTGTGTCCAAGGTAAGCCCCCGAGTTGGGGCGACCTAATTTTTTTTTTGAAGGCATATGTATTATACATAAATTAATTATTCCGAATTCTAACACCACAAGATAGTTGGCAATAGTGGTTTGCTTCATTAAAGCTAAGACCATCGCAGTGGTATAATTAAAGCTGGATAATCAAAAGTTGTCACATCAGACTTGATTATCTATACAAGATATTTATAAAGTTAATAATATGGAGTGTCACAATGATATTTTGTACATATATATTTATAAATTGGCTCACTCTATTTTTATTCGTAAAATCGGCACAACTTTAAATTTGTACATATATATTTTATAGTATTAGTACAGTTTAAAAGATATTCACAATACTTTTAAAATAAGACCAATCTTTAAAATTGATGATTTCCAATTTTTGAGAGAAAGTGCAAAAAAATTGAGTTTTGAAGTAAGTATTTGAAAAATGGAGAGGGAATGCTGTTACTTATGAATTTATTCTACCAAAAAAAACTTATAAATAGGGGGTGGTCCCCAAAATTTGGTTATTGAGAAAATGTTGTTACTTTTGATTATCCAAATGCCAAAATTTGGTTATTCGCTAAAAGGATATTAACTTTGATTATGCCAATGTGAGCCAATTTTTGGACTAAGAGAATCCCTTTTGTTTGTTGAAAACCAAAAATTTTGAGTTCCTTTGTTACTATTCTGATAAGCGTTTTAGTGAGTGAGAGAGAGGGGGTTAAGGTTTAGTTAGCCAAGGTGTTCATCAGAATTGTTTCGTAGTTCAGTCGTTTTATTCTGGAAGACAGACGCTGATTCCCCTACAATACCCTCGGTAGGCGGCGAATCTGTTTTAAGGAGACTATGGTTTTCACGGCACTCAGTTTGATTTTTCAATTCGTCGTAATGTTTGTATCTCGTTCTTGTATTTTGTTCACATAGTCTGTATTTTTGTTTATGTTATCAGTGAAGCAGTTCTTTGGAATTCTGTGCCGCTGCAAATTTTACCTACACAATATCCTTTTTCTTGTTTCTTCTGCATTGTCCTTACTCTTTCCTAGTTTCCTAAGAAACTTGCGTCTTCTGATAACTTCTTTAAGCTTCCTCGAAATCACTAAGTAGGTGTTGCTGCAATCGCTATACTGCGCGATTTGTGGAATAGGAAGGTCAGATGGAAGCTCATGGAATTCACATTCATGATATTTTCAAGGATTTGGAGTTGTTTAGGAAGATCTCTGGCTCGGGTGTTTCTGCTGTGGTTTTCAGAAGCCTATCATTATGTTTCCAGGATGCAGAATTTGTTTTCTGTTTGTCTTTCAGTTATAGTTGGATCATATTAGGGGAGATTCATATTGGCATGTAAATTTTGATCGACACCTTGTCAATGGTTTGTTTCCCTTTGGATCCGTGGCGGCATATCCTCGCATTGTTATGCCTTGCCTCGGCCCCCTTTAATCTTTGTAATCCGTTTCCAAGGATTAATAAAGTCTTTTTTGCTTTTCCAAAAAAAGTAGGTGATGCTGCGACCATTAGTTTATTGGAATTTTGTAAGAGAAATTCGGAAATTAATTAGCAATTATCCAGAAGCTTTATTACCCAAATTTTTTATGCCCTTGAGAAACCATTATACATACTTGCATCTTTGAACAGTTATTGTTACGGTTGCTCTAAATTCAACAGCAGCGAAATTATCTTTTTCTACTTTCCCAATTGAATGGTCTAATTGGATGTCTGTTCCCCCTATGCCGTTTTTTATGGGCAAAAGGACTGAAACCTTAAAAAAGCACTTAGACTAATCCTAAATGTTAGGGCGCATAAAAAGTTTTTCCTAATTGTTCGGGAAAGAGAAATCAATAGTCCAAATTCAAAAATCTGGACCATTGAATTCAGGAATCCAGATTCACAAATCTGGACTATTGATTTCTCTTTTGTGAACCAATTCGGTAAACTTTTTAGTCAAGTTGCCCAATGACAATAGAATCCAGACACCTTATTTTCTTTTCTCGCGAGACAAAAGACTATCTTTCACAGTTTCAAAGAAAAAAAAGTAAAACACGCCAAAGACTTGACCTTCCTTTTCCTAGAAAATGCAGGTTGGACATGCAATCAAGTCCTTGTCGTTGTTAGTTGTACAATGATTCAATTTTCCAAAATTGATTTGGAGAAGACCTTTTTGTCTTCCGGCCAGTCATGAGAAATCAATAGTCCAAATTCAAAAATCTGGACCATTGAATTCAGGAATCCAGATTCACAAATCTGGACTATTGATTTCTCTTTTGTGAACCAATTCGGTAAACTTTTTAGTCAAGTTGCCCAATGACAATAGAATCCAGACACCTTATTTTCTTTTCTCGCGAGACAAAAGACTATCTTTCACAGTTTCAAAGAAAAAAAAGTAAAACACGCCAAAGACTTGACCTTCCTTTTCCTAGAAAATGCAGGTTGGACATGCAATCAAGTCCTCGTCGTTGTTAGTTGTACAATGATTCAATTTTCCAAAATTGATTTGGAGAAGACCTTTTTGTCTTCCGGCCAGTCATGAGAAATACAATACGGTATCATCAGGGCCGGTCCAGGGGTAAGTCAGATCCAGGGATTCTGTAGGACACTTTCTGAAATGAACCTCGTAGTACATATGTGGACCGTTTATTTCTACAATTGGTAGTTCAGATTTGCAGACGCACTATCAACAGTAAGAGTTAACTCTTACCAGTAGTAATTAATAAATATCTCTGAACTATTGATTGCTGAGATGGACGGTTTGAATGTGCATTACAGGATCCCCGAATCCGGGTTAGCCTCCGAGCTGCGGCAACTTAATTTTTTTTTTTCGAAGGCATATATATTATATGTTAATTATTCCGAATTCTAACACAACAGGAGGGAGTTGGCGTTACTGGTTTGCGTATTCTTTAAAGCTAAACAAATGCGGTGGGTTCAAATCCCCGTGGTCTGTGGTGGCTAATTGATTTTTCACCTTATTTTTCTGTTGGATTTATTGTAAATAAAAAATCTTACACCACTAGTATTAAAATTTAGTTTTACTTCAGTGGTGTAGATGTTTCTCAAATCTAAGGTTCAAATATTTTACACACCATTAAGGCTTTTATAATTGTTTTTTTATTCTCTCCAGTTTATTTTAATTTCACTCTTAACTTTTCAAATCGAATTCCAAATCAATAATTCTTGACAATAAATAAACCAAAACTTCATTTTAGCTCGAGAAACTTTGACAAAAGGATTTAAAATAAACAATTTTTATTATTACAATGGAATTCTTACTCGAGTAAAGTTGATAACATGATTAATTAGCGAAAGCACACAGTATGAACGGTACTTTGTTATTCCCTCCGTCCCTTTCATAGTGTGTACATTTCCATTTTAGGCTGTCCCTTAATAAGTGTGTGTTTTGAAAAGTTAGTGGGTACATTTCCTATTTTGCCCTTAAAAGTAGATTTCTTTTTAAAAAGTTAATTGGTATTATTATATTGATAATAGTAAGTAATGGAAAATAGATGTAAAAGTTGATGTGAGAAAAATAATTGAAATTCCTAGGTAACACACTTAAAAGGAGACGGAGGGAGTATTTTTGATTCATCTTTTGCTAATTGTATAAACTATTTTAAAAGTTTATTTTAGTTAAATTGCAAAACTGATTGTTTAATTTAAGTTAAATTAAAGCACAATGTAACATTGATAATTTTTTTTACTTGTATGTCCTTTTTTTTTTTTTTTGCTGAAAGACAAAGAAATCTTATTCATCTTGAAATTGATACAAGAGTAGAACAAGATTGGGAGAGAAAAATAGAGGACTCCAACCAATGTTGGAGAAAAAATAAAATACCCGAAGGGACGAAGCCCAAACACGCCCCAAAAATCCCCAGCGGAATACCCCGGCACCCCACAAAAACAAAACACCACAACTCTAGGGAAGCTAATCTACCTACTCCCCCTCCCCGGCCACCATGGCTCTATAGCACGCTGCATCCCTTTCCTCCATTTGAGCATACCTTCTAATAAGCTCTTCTTCATTGCCATCATAATCAACTCCCATTGACTTCTCGAAATCCCAAAGAGCTTTCGCCTCATTTTGGTACACATTCTTGGAACACGCTTCATCCATACGCGCAAATTTACTAGCGCCTTCCTTTACAGCTCCCTCAAAACCTAAGCCCAACGTCTTCTCAATACTCTGAATTGCTTGAGCCTCGTTAAGAAGGATTCTATTTCTATTCTTAATCCCATCTGAAGAAATAGAGAGAGAAATAGCAGCTGTAGCCGATCTAACAATAGCATTAGGTTTGTGTCTTCTAGGTCTCCCCCTAGAAGACAATGAGTTCCTGAAAATGCCCATCACATCATCAATCGGCCGCACTTTCCTATTCAGATGTAGATAGGGATGACAATCTTGACCGAACCGATGGGTACTCGAACCGTAACCGGTTTTTCCCCCAAACCATAACCGAAATATTACCCATGAGTGCGGGTATGGTATGGGATGTGAGATAACCGAACGAGTTCGGTTCGGTTCTGGTATGAGCTGATAACCGAACCGTCCCCGAACTGGTATGTGTAACTACAAAATTACCCTTCATAAGTTCATATGTAGAAATTTAGCCTGTGTATAGCTTCAATGCATTTAATTTCTACTTAGATATATATTAGTTTTGTATTTAAAATATCTAGATGCATATTTGCATACCTTTAATTTTAATTGACGGATCTATCGTATTTTCAATTTAACTGATTTTCATATTTGAATATCATTCATAATTATTTCATTTTTATTTTATTTTCTAATTTAACAGGGAGTACCCGAACCGAACCGATCCAATCCCCGATTGGTTCAGTTATGGTTTCAATTTTCCCTACCCGTTTGGGTTTCAGTTCGGCTCTGGGTAATGATATAGTTTTGGGTAATGGGTTCGGATATGGCAATACCCGAACCGAACCGACCCATTGTCATCCCTAGATGTAGAGCCTTCTTCTTGTTGATGCCTACAGGAGCTGCCTTGATTGGAATAGGTCGATCGGCATCTTGATTAGCTAGTTGATCCAGGGGATTGTCATCGATCAACTCCACTCCGTTATGGTTCAGCACCTCTACTGAGCCCAAATTGATGCACAATTTAATCCCCTCATGATCGCTCCCATGCCTTGGAAGATCCTCCAAACTGTTAGAAACCTCTGCCATATTACTCCCAGTCAATACCAGCTGTACTTGTATGTCTTTTTATTTTGTATGATTTAATACTAATTAGACAATCAAACTTACGATCGGGTTTGAGCAACCCAAGCATCTGGACGGACCTTGTTGAATGGCAACCGATAAGAGTGCGACAGCTTTGGCATCACCTCCAGAGCCTCAATGTCTCGCAAGACCTTTTGCATGCGCATCTGAAGAGGAATGTCATGAGTCACTGGGTTGAAATAATCGGCATTTCCAACAAAGAGGTGTCGAGTGTCTGGCGACATAAAGAAGTCATCTCGTATCGGCTCCCAATTGGCGGACAGTTCATCTTGCTTTGGAAGAGTTTGACTTTCCCGTCCATCAACGACTGACATAGCAACGCGTTCGATGCCATGACTTACTTATCACAACAACTTTTCAAACGCACATAAATTTCGTCTTTGCTTATGCTAACAATTTCCATATGGAATTCTTCAATGCGCCTTCGCATTCTAAACACGCAGGATTATTGGTCATCCTTTGCTACGAGGTACAGGTCATCGTGGCTTAATTTTGTCGTAAGTACTCTTAAAGAAAGCTACATTGATGAAACGATAGATTTGTGTTTCAAACAAATGCCCTCCCTATTCATACGAGGGGTTTCCTTAATTTGTGGTTGGCAAATTTTGACTAGGTTTTTCAAATCCATTTTAGTACTCGCTCCGTCTTAAAATGTCGCTCATTCTTTTCCTTTTTTAGTTTTGCCAAAACAAATGGTCATTTAAAAAGTTAACAAAGATAAATTAATACTACAGGAGTAAGAATTTAAGACGGAGGAAGTACGTTTTATCACCTCTCCATTTTCCATCTGAGGTGGCACTGTCCACACCTCTAGAATCTAGATATTGGCAATATGTAAAGGAGACACATTCAACAAGCCATGATTGGCTCTTTCAGGCTTCTCTTTCCTTTAGTTCTCAAAGCTCCTTTTGTTTTCCTCAATCCTCCATAATATTACGAAAATCACATTAGTAAATTATTATTGATAGAATTTTTGTATTTAACAAACACAACATTAATGTACAAGTGATATGTTCATCTATTGAATAAAAAAAACTATCCAATGGCGGAAAATTGAGAAAAAAATCGAGCGAGCTAACATGGTCTATCATTTTTTTTCACCCAAATCATAGTTAAAATATGAAGCAAACTTTCTTATTTTCATTAAACTTTCTTATTTTCATTAAAAACAAAAACTCTTAAAATCATATTATTTTATGTTTATCTAAGTTAAAATTGATACCAATTTACCTTCGTACTATACTGTGATAAGAGAGATTAGTGGATTAGCTAAGATATCAATTGAAAGTGAGGTGCGGTTCTACTAAGTGCATTTTTGGGCTTTTTTTTTACTATTCACACATTTTGAAACATGTTATTCGACTCACATATATGAACTAAAAAACCCACAAAAATCAAAAGTTAGTGGAACGGGTCTTCAGTGTTCTTAAGTAAGTAAAGTACGATGACTCAATTGAATAATTTGCTTCAAAAAATGCAAGAAGAAGTTGGTTTCTTTGAATTGGATCGAACTAATCATAATTACAGCATACCGGAATAACATTTAAAATTCAATTTTTAAAATTAATTCAAGCTAAAAACACAATGTAACCTTGATTTTTTTTTTTTTTTATATTTTGTATGACTTAGTAAGTCGACAAACAATCCTGAGCTCGGGCGTGGACAACCCAAACATCGGAGCCGGCCCTGATTGAGACTTTTGGCATGTATTTTGGAGAGAATTATTTGTCAATAGGAGGATGATTTTGCGTGTCCAGAGTTTCATAATATAGATGGATACGGACTGATATCGATTGACAGATAGCCGCTAGCAGCGCCGTAAGCACTCCGATACCAGGAGCCTCCGAATTTAACACCGTTGTACATCTTATCAATTCCGATTTTGTGTATCCAAAATCCGATAACTCTAATCCGATCATATCTGAATCCGATTTGAATTACCGGATTCGGATTATTGGATTCGAATTTTTCTAGATCGGATTCGGATTAAATCCCGTCCATTGACAGGCCTACCGGGAGGTGTTCCTCAAATACTGTTTAATGTGGTTCTCATGTTTGATTGCTCCCTTTTACATCAAGAAAGACAATGTTTGACTGCTTATTGGGTTCTCTTTGATTTTCGGTGATTTTTTTATACAAAACCAAAATCCTCAAATCAATTGACATCGGACTTTTGTGCTGTTATATATATATATACTAGGTGGGCCCCCTACGTGCTTTGCACACCCAGTGACACCCGTTGGCTTAAAATTTACGGAGTATTCGAGTCTTTTGCGATCTATGAAATTGTTATGATATACGCATATGATTTAATGCCTGAATGTATGTCAATTCTAAAGTAAACTGCATAGATAGAAATGAATTCCAACCTAGTTTGCCTTTTCTGGTAAACTACTACTCTAGGAGCTTGAAAAATAGTACAAATAACTCAAAAACGGATCACAATTGGAGCTGGTGGGACCAACCACTGGTTTGGTTAGCAATTCCAACCACCTTCCTTGCTTTGCTTTGAGGGACTGTGAAATGGTTTGGGAATCGAAGTT
>JAXBDA010003187.1:0-36452 GCA_036023075.1 Gaultheria prostrata | reverse complement strand
CCCCCGCCTTCCTCCTCCTCTCTCTCTACCTTCTCTCTCTAAAATCAACTCTATCTATAATCTAACTCACTCGTATACTTACAGGTTGTATCGTATCTATGATCCTCATATAATCAAACAGCTGAAGTGCGATTGGAGCATTTCTTTATTGGTAATCCCACCTACAGTTTTCTTCATTTACTCACAGCCGTCAGGCTTATGTTTATCTGTCGTTATTCCTCGAAGGTTGATCAAACTCGTGGATTCTAAATTGATTCTTATTTTTACTGGTGATTAATTTGTGTATCTTTAACTTTGAACTTCATTTGTTATTGGGTTACTCACTTTGAAACGGATATGGTGGAGATTCCAAGGGTATTTTTTGTTTTTCCTTCGCGTGTTTAGGTCCTTCAGGAATTGTTTTTAAGCTTTCGCATTGGTGCAGATAATATTTTCTTCATTCCTGTTTATAATTGCTCTCGCGCTGTTGTTGGTTATCTTTAATCTGAAAGAGAAAAGAAGCTGTATCGTCTAAGTACACCTGGTATTTGTTGTAAACTAGGAACATGTTGTAACAAGTACACAAAAAGGTGAAATCAATAGTTAAATGACCTAGAGTGTATACTGGGGTATGTACTGGTTCTGTGTACCTTTGGGATATGACAAAAGTAAAAACTAAGGAAGAAGTTTTGTGCTGGTATATATGTAGAAGTACCAATACCCATTATGTAACTGTGTACAACTCGTTTCTTGAAGTTGCCATCTGTCATAATTACGGAAAATAAGGTTTTTCTATGCTTGGTATGAGCTTGTAGTTTATCTGGATAACTATTTGCTATTCTTAGGTATTTTTGTGGTATACATTGGTGGAAAGAGGAAGAAATGGCGGGAAAATCGAACAAGGGGAGGAATCGAAAAGGGTATCATAATGTACCAACTTCTTCGGAAGCAGCAGTTTCATCTGATGTTCCTTCAAAAGACAATCTAAGCTTATCGGAGTCATCCACATCCGTTGCTAATGGTGACGTGCCTGTCATGGAATCAACTGGCGTGGAGCCAGAGTTAAAGCAGTCGGAAACTGTGAATTCAGAGAGTCAGGCCAAGCAAGGTGATGTTAATATATAAGCATACAACTTCGGCTATGATCTTCATTTTTTTACGTTTGTCCTTTTGTTGTTTTTTTTGATAAGTGGATTGAAATTACCTGTAAATTAGCTCATACCGATAAATCAAAGTACCTCAATATGATATGTAGAAAGAAAAAATAAACTAGAACTTTATGAGTCTAACTAGGTGCAAAAGCTTCAAATGACCTTGCTTTGGAATTGCATGAATCCCCATTGCACTTCTGTACCTCCAGAGTCTTATAAATTGCATCACTGTGGCTGACAAAATGGACACTAATCTACTATTAGCGATATGTCCTTTTGATAATGGTAGTTCTAAGGTCTTTTATACGAATAATATTAGTGTTTATGTACTTAAGCATGAATGCTATCATATCAATGTTGTATAGCATTAGTAATTCTCTTCACATTTGCGTTTCTCAACTATTCAGTGAGTATAGTTCCCAGAAGAATTTATAGAGAAAGTAAAATGTTTGACTGTTAAAGTCATTGACTTCGGGAAAATGTAATGTATAATCTGATACATTGCCGGATGAATTCTATAACCTGATATACTTTTGCTACTATGGAGGTGCACCTTCAGCTTAAAAAAGGGCTCTCACTAATTCCTAGCCAAAAGGAGCTTTCTTGTGAAAGGAAGGTGGGCCTCTTTTGGTTTGCCTTAGGTAGCATGGTCCAGTGTATAACTATATGTCTTGGTGCCTTCAAAACTGTTCGTAGTGGATATGGATTTTAAATCAGTCAAGTATTATCTGTTGTTGGGCATGTTGTGTATAAATCATCGTTCTTCGTGGTCATGACTCGGAAATTTGATCCTAGCCCAGGTTTTTTGGTTATGGGATTTAGTCTGAGATGCCATACAAATAATTAGATTTGGTCAGTCATCTCAATGCATTAGTCATGGTCCTAGATGTACTAGACATATATTGACCACATTTTTCTAGTTTCTTCAGAGATATATCCCTTTTAGCATGCATTTAAGACTTCAAAATCTTGAGTCGCTTTGCTATTCAGGCACTCACTGTGGCGGTTGCACAGATGAAGCAATACAGTTTTAGAATTTCAGTGTTAAATATTGGAGCACCATTGCGACATCTAGAGAACAAGGTTGAATCTTAATTTTTGGCGACAGATCTTGGGGTTGAATATGTGTTCAGTAACGGATAGGTGAAGACTCCAAAGTCTTTTCTTTGTCTAAAACATCTTATCTCTGTTTTCAATCTGGCATCAAAGAATCCCAGCAATCAGCAGTCATTAACCCATTTAGATGTTTTTATCATTAGAAAGAAAAATAAAAAGACGAGCCGTTCTGAATTATAAAATATTCTATTTGCTTGATGGAGTATGTTGCATGGACTCGGGTGCGGGTGCGAGTCCAAGCGTCGGACTTTCCTAAACTTAAATCTTAGGATACTGGGATATGCGTCCCCTTATTGGTTGTGGGTATGGGGACACGTCGTGAACACTTGTTTGTAGTACATATTGCATAATTTTTTTAGATTATGCATCGTAAAATGTTTTTAAAATGCATTTAAACAAGAAGAGGTTAAGAAAAATATGATTTTGCTATTTTATGTCCATGTGGGACTAGAAATATCGCTTTTCTAGCAAATTTTCTATTCTTTTTCGGTAAATATCATGACACTTAGAGGATCCCAGTGTCCGAAATGGTTACGCGTGTCAGACACATCGACACGGGTACTTCAGCCAAAATGAAGTATCCACGTAACATAAAAATAAGCTTTATAGCAGAGTTGCAGTTCTTATGTTTGATTTCCCTCTAACAAGTCATCTTACTTTTATTTCCCAAATTGATAACCCAGCCAAAACTCAACTCAACAAAACCATAGTACCATACCCTACCTCTATCCAGATTGTTTTCGGGAAGGACTATTGACCATAGCTGGACTTGGTTTTCAAGCCTTTTAACATAGTACTAGAGTCTCAGACGTAGGACTAATAGATTTTTTATGGATGCAAGTACTCAGAGTTCAGACACAGGACTAATCTGGGAGTTTATTCTGGATGCAGGTGAAGTTCATCTTTATCCTGTTTCTGTCGAAACACAAGGTGGTGAGAAGCTTGATCTACAAGTGAGCTAACTATATTAAGTCTTCCATTCTAGTGTCGTAACCCTTATTTTATTGCTCGCAGAGTTTGTCCATGTATGAGTTTATTAGCTTCTTGGCTGCCTTTGATATTCTGTTCCTTCTTGTTACTGCAAACGTTCTGGACTCTCGCTTTCCTTCTTGTCTGTTATTTTTAATATCATGTGCTTAAGATTGCATTTGGTTGGATGATCTTATTAATTTTGTTGAATTATTTTATTTACCTTGAATTCGCAATCCATAGGAATTTCTTAATTGATTTTCAATGGCAGTTAAGCCCTGGAGATTCTGTTATGGATGTGAGGCAATTCCTCCTTGATGCTCCAGAGACGTGTTTCTTCACGTGCTATGATCTATTACTGCACACAAAAGATGGTTCGGTTCATCGACTAGAAGATTATAACGAAATTTCTGAAGTTGCTGACATCACAACTGGTGGTTGCTCCTTGGAGATGGTCGCAGGTATGTTGGTTCTAGATTGCTTGGTTTCGTTTATAAGTGATATGTGCAATACGAAGGTTAATGCTTTTCACAGTCACTATTTTCCTTTGTGCATCCAAAAATGGTGTATTAGCTACTCATTTTACGCACAATATGGCAGGAAACAAAAAGAGGTGCCAAATTGGTGTACCTGCATTGGTTTATGTATTTACCTAGTATTTTGGGATGTGTGATCTAACTAAAGAATAATGTCTGCAGCGTTATATGATGATAGATCCATCAGGGCTCATGTTCACCGAACCAGAGAACTGCCTTCTCTTTCCACACTGCATTCCTCATTGTCAACATCACTTGCTTTACAGCACGAAACCGGGAAAAGTCCACCTGCAAATTCAGGAGGTCTCGAATTTTGAGTCCACAGTATTTTTGTTTCATGGCTTTATGTCCTTATTCTTTACGTACAAACAGTTATTCAGTTTGGAGTCTAGTCACAACAACCTTGATTCTTGAATTTTGATGTGATGTAGATTCTGCAAAAACTGAGGTTCCAGAGCTTGATAGTTTGGGTTTCATGGACGATGTGACTGGTTCACTAACGAATTTGTTGTCATCACCTCCTAAAGAGATCAAATGTGTGGAGAGTATAGTGTTCTCTTCATTTAATCCACCTCCAAGCTATAGGAGGTTAGTTTTCTCATGCTTTGGCACTCATTTTAATGTCTTAGATTAAAATTATGGTTTTGTTAATGTGCGTTCTCATGTTTTCTCCAGGCTTGTTGGTGATTTGATTTATCTGGATGTGGTAACATTGGAAGGAAATAA
Source organism: Gaultheria prostrata (assembly GCA_036023075.1). Classification (NCBI taxonomy): domain Eukaryota; kingdom Viridiplantae; phylum Streptophyta; class Magnoliopsida; order Ericales; family Ericaceae; genus Gaultheria; species Gaultheria prostrata. The sequence continues at coordinate 31,975 of JAXBDA010003187.1, read as the reverse complement.
ATTTTGTATTACGGGAACCACTAAGATGTTTTATGTCAACTCAAGCATGGGAAATGTCCTTGACCCAAGGCCAACTAAAGCTGCTTCTGAATCAGCCACCCTTATTGGACTCATGCAAAAGATTAGCCCTAAATTCAAGAAAGGTAAAATAGCATGGCTAGGGAGCAGTAGTTTTCATATTCTTTACAGAATCTAATTAATCCTTGTACCAGGTTATTTATTTATTTAGTTTGATCGGGTTGTATCAGTTTAGTTTCTTATACTGGTTTCACTATTGAAGCTTTTCGGGAAATTTTGGAGCGAAAAGCTTCTGCACATCCGTTCGAGAATGTCCAATCTCTGTTACCACCAAATTCCTGGCTTGGACTGTATCCTCTGCCAGGTGAGTTCAATATTAAACAACTTTGTCTGAAATACTTGTCATGGTGATGGACTTTCAGCTTGCTTAGTTGCAAAAGCATGGGAGGTTGAGGTTTTTTCCTCGCATTGTATGAGTTACATGTTGATAATGTTGGCTGATGAGCTCGTTGGCTGGTTATCTAAACTCTGAGATATGGAAATAATTCCCTAGTTCACAATTTACAACTTCTCTTGGTAGGGATCATTGCAGTGGAGAGTCGTTCTTTGATGCAGTTAACTTAAGGGTTACAAATTATAAAAGAAGAGATACGAACTGTGAACTCTAAAGACACAAAACGTGGTGGTTCTGTGCCTTACTGCTGTGGAGTGTGCCACCCATCAAATCTTACTTTCTTTTAAAGGACCTGTAAAAATAATACAGGACCCAAGGGTATTTTTTCCAGCTTGGCCTGAGAGTTAATTTTTCAAAAAGGTCCAATTAAGGGTCATAATTTTCAATTTTCTGTTCCCTTCGTGGTTTTTGTGGGTATCCGGAGGAGCATCGCCACATGGCACTCACCTCCGTAATCATGAGCTCCTCACATTGTGCAAGCACCTCCATATGAGGATCCCCTCCGGAGGGGTAATCCTCCGATCGTAACCCTCCGTGGTGCCCTCCATGGATTCTCCAAAACACCCTAGGCCGGGAGCAAGGCCTAAGTACCTCGCTTGGGACCATAGGAGGTATGGGGCATGGAGGCTAGAGCAACGAGACTTGTCAAGGTTCATCCTCAATGAGGATAGCCTCTTGACTGGTCATAGAGAGAGGGGCATCAACCACCTTCATCATTACTACCACAACCACCCAGACACCCTTTTCATCCTTCTTTCCATCCTTCTGGCCTCTCCATCCCCTGGCCCCTCCATCCCTCTGACATGTCCATCTCAGAGACCTTCATATAAGGATGGTTGATACACCACCAACATAGACACACAACATCCAATACCTAATACACTTGCTCTCTGGTTCATTGCTCTCCACTGCCATCCCTCTCTCTCTCTAAGGCTGTCTGGAGCTCTCTCTTCCTCCAGCTCCGGTAGTCATGACTCATGAGCACTGTTGTATCGCCTCCATATTCCCGGATGGACAACCTCAGGCACTCTTCCCATACCTCTCACCCATAGTTTTATACCTTAAGGAATGAGGTTTCGGTTCATTGCAATTCCCTACACTTATGAAATACCGGTTTATAACATTGTGAAGCTTTCACCGATGGAGTCGAACAATTTGAAGATTGGTAGGCTTCTCCTATTATTAGCGGTATCTGTATTTTAGAAAAGATGATATGTTTGTTTCAAATACCAAACACCTCGAGCCATCATGCACTCAAGGGAGAGGGAAAGGGGCGAGAACTGTGTGGCTGCAAGGTTGTGCTGTTCAATATATTGTGCCTGCTAAGTACTGCATAAATTTTCTTGTTGATTTGCTGTAGTATTCCTTTAAATCTCCTCCAGTTCCCGCCTGTAGTCTGCAGTGAGGTCGGTGCAGTTTTGCTATTTCTTGGTGCAGTTTATATTGTCCAATAGAGCCAGAAATTTTGTTTCAGATCTATACCTAGTATATTGTTTGATGTCATATTTGGGATTCAGATCATAAACGTAATGCTGCTAGAGCAGAGAGTGCACTGACACTTTCGTTTGGAAGTGAGCTAATTGGCATGCAAAGGGATTGGAATGAAGAATTGCAGTCTTGTCGGGAGTTCCCCCGCACAAATCCTCAAGAAAGGTGTATTTTGGTCTCTATGTGTTTTATAGTCTTTTGATTTTCTTCTTCCATAATTTGAGGTAATGTGGAACACTTGGTTAAGTTTGTTTAGTTGTGGCATCGTCTTGATCACTTACATGGGAAGTTCTGTTGCAGGATTTTGCGGGATAGGGCGCTTTACAAAGTGACATCTGATTTTGTTGATGCAGCAATTAGTGGTGCTATTGGAGTCATCAGCAGATGTATACCACCAATTAACCCAACTGATCCAGAGTGCTTTCACATGTAAGTGGGACTTGGAAACCCTGACTAATATTTCATCTGACTGATTGATTTATACTTCTAATTGACAAAAAAACCTGATTTATTTACTGCCTTCTGGATTTTAACTTCTGCCTTGGGCTTTAGTTTCTGAAAACAATCACATTATCCTTTGCCTTATTTTCGTTGGTCTCAATGAGAATTACTCTTTACTTCTTTACGGGTAATCTGCTCACTGGGCCTTGACATGTGAGCGAGGTGGATAATTCTCTCTCTCTCTCTCTCTCTCTCTCGGAAATTGTTTTAATATTATTTCTAGTTGTAAACGATGTATCTGTGAGTTGGTTGCTGAAGTTGGTATGTAGAATTCGTAAGTCCATGATAGTCAGGATATTAATCTGTTTTGGATTTTATTTCACTCTCTTGAATTTGTTTTCTTTATTTTTCTGTAATATCAACTTATACACACTTCTAATTTTATTTTAAATTGCTTTCTTTGGGTGGAAATACAACCTTGTTTGCTTCTGATTTCCACCAGCCCATCGGAAACATGAAACCCAAAGAAAGTGTGAATTGTGGCGGCCACTATCGCTCACATGCATGTTTTTTTCCCCCAAAACATTTATCAAATATGTTGAAAATCCAGTTAGAATGGGTTGCTTTTTATACGACTTTTAATCGTTATCTTACACCTTTTCAGCTATGATACTTTCCTCTCTTTCCTCTTTCAAATGAAAGTATCTAGCGACTTGGTGAGCATGAATGCACATGCTTTTGTGGACACGGAAGTTAAGAACGTTGACTAGAAGTCCAGCACGTAGAATTGGTTACACATGCATGTCGAGAAAATCTGTTGCTTTAGTACTTCTGTTGAATGCTCCTCGTATGTGCGGTCTCTGCTGGCTTTGACATCTTTTTCTGCTCCAATTTCCAGGTATGTTCACAACAACATATTCTTCAGTTTTGCTGTGGATGCGGACCTTGAGCAGCTATCCAGGATGTGCATCGCTGATAATAATCTAAAGAGTGAGAGCACAAGCTCAGCAAGCAATTCATCTGAGAAGACTTCCAATAAGTTGCCACATTCAGCTGCCAGAGTTCCCAGTGGGGACAAATCCAATGGCACAAGTACGGAGGATATTGGTTGTTCCATGGTTTCAGTTTCTGATGTTCCTTCTGAGACACAGCTGGCTGAAAGTGAGCAAGCCACGTATGCTTCTGCAAATAATGATCTGAAAGGCACCAAGGCCTACCAAGAAGTTGATGTATCGGGTCTGTATAATCTTGCTATGGCCATTATTGACTACAGGGGTCATAGGGTAGTGGCACAGGTTCGTTATCAATCTGAAATATTCTTCTTCTTTTTTTCCTTACTGAAATCATCTTTATCCTGAGTAGAAGGCTGATATTGGCTATGATGTCTTGATGGAGGTTTATAAGAGTATAAAGAAGTAGTAGAGATGTGGTATGAACCTGTACTATTCTTTCATTGATTTTTGAATGAAGGATTGGGGTTGACCACTATGTGTTTTAAATCCCTAAATGATCGAGGGATTGCTGCAGCTGGAGCTACCTACCTAGCAAAAATGTTCAGTCTACTAGAGGATGAAGCCTCGGAAGAAGCTAAGGGAAACTAGAGGATGATGCATGTGCAAAAACATAAAATGCTCTTTTGAACTCAAATATAGCTCTTAGGGACGCTAAACCCATAGGATCTGTATTTCGATTGTCCCCTAATATGGCTAGGAACAGAGGTATCCTGGATGAAACAATCTTCATCAATGCACCCCTAAGCATCTGGAACTTTGTTCGCCTCCTTATAGCAACGAGAAACCAACGATTTCAAGCCCGTCAACATTGCCCTGATTGTCTCAATCTCTAAAGTCTAAACTCTTGACAAATATGCCAAGGGAAATACAAACATGATTGATGATAGCCAGTGTATCCTTTGAATCAGATATAGTCGTTATATCCTTCGAATCATATACAATATGCACTAGGACGAAACCATGGTCACCACACAGTTGAATACCAAAAATGAAAGCATCATCCTCAGCTTCGAAATGAGTACGAATGTCCCTAACAATACCACTGCTGCTACTCCGTCCTGGCTTTTAATGGCTGTTAATCTCTTAACCTTTTTAAATGGACTTTCTTCACGGTGTGCATGTTGTATTGTTTGAACTTTGAAATTTGACAGTAGTGTCTAACAAAGTGGTGATTTGACTGGTTAAATGCATTCTCATTTGTCAACTATTTGATTATTTTGTGTGATGGCTATCTGCGGTTTCAGTATCTTTAAGCACTTGTTTCTTATTCAGTTTCCACGGTTATTTTCTACTTTTTCCGATTTCGTCTACTTTTTCTCTTTGTATGTTTTGGACTTGGAGATGCTGTTTCTTTTGCTAATTCTTATCTTCCCACCTTGCTGTCTCTTATAGAGTGTTTTACCGGGCATCCTTCAAGGTGATAAATCAGACTCCCTTCTCTACGGTTCTGTTGACAATGGGAAAAAGATTTGTTGGAAGGAAGATTTTCACTCCAAGGTGAGGATGACTATTGTTTTTGTCTTGTTATGCTCTATCTGCTAGTATTGCATTTGTTTTTGTCATTTCTGCATCCAAATAACCGTTGGCTTTTCATGACAGAAAGTTTGCTTTATTGGTTATAAACATATTGCATTACAAAGAGGATTTCCTTGAAAGTTATTTTGTGTGTAATTCCTGTTTTGGAAACATATTAATTACACTTGGAGCAAAATAACATGGAAGCCGTCCAGTCATTTTCATTCCAAGTTGAGGCTGAATTTGGATTCTGACTTGTTATGCAGTCAATCTCTTAGTGTTGCATCTTTGTTACTAACCGGTTTTCTGATAACCTTCTTGTCCTATCATGTGGATAATGAACTCAAATTGGAATTCTGGAGGAGTGATATCTATTAAGTTTCTATTAGGGATTAAACATTGCTATGAATGACTATAATGTTTTTCATTTATCCAATGCTGTGGGGCAAAAAAAGAACGTACAGCTCTGAGCTCCCTACCAAGACAAACTACCCATAGAACCTCTTTATGTGTCTTCCTAAGGGAACATTTCCATTTGTGTGATAACTCTGTAGGAGTTATCCGTATTTTTTCATTACCTGGTAACCATTGTAGAATGCTGAGTCCAACTTTCAGTGGTTTTCACCTGAGAAATCTTCTTCATATGCATAGGGCCTATGATTATTTTTGCTTCTGGAGCAATTACTAAACATGCAATATTTTTAGTTTCAAAACGGTCATGAATCTGGGCCTGCAACCAGTAACGTGAACACTTGTGTTAGGCCTTCGTGTGAGAAATAATCTTTACATTTATTTAGGAATCTAATGTTCACTTCTTGGCACAATATTAATCCTGATCTAGAAATATTTTTTCTATGACTTCTGTGATGAGTTTAGCCTTGTGTTCCCATAGGTACTGGAGGCTGCCAAACGCCTCCATGTGAAGGAACATATGGTCTTTGATGGATCTGGAAATTCTTTCAAGTTAGCTGCACCTGTTGAATGCAAGGGTATTGTCGGAAGTGATGACAGGTCATTTCTATCATCATGTTATCATCATCTGGTGGAATATCTTTTAATGTTTTTCTCAAGCTTGTTATTCATACGGGTATAATCTGTTTGACTTCCACATTTTGGACTCTGCGGATTACCTGCGAGATTTGATATTGGCTTTTGAAGTTTGAACTACTATAGCATGAAAGTGTTGGATCAAACATCGTGATGATTGATTTTGCATTATGAACTCAAGGCATTGATATATTGACTTTTCACTTTACCAATACGGTGCATGCTTACAATTATGTGCCTACTTTTTTCCCCTTAATGTTTTATGCTACAAACAACTGTAATGCAACACCGCACATGATCTATCTGAACATTAAACTTTTGTATGCTTTGACGCTTCATATTACACTTCTTTTAAACTTCAGGCATTATCTCTTGGATTTGATGAGAGTCACTCCTCGTGATGCAAACTATACTGGTCCAGGCTCCAGATTTTGTATTTTGAGACCCGAATTAATTTCTGCCTTTTGCCAGGTAATTTAGCTGTGTGCTTTTGTGAACATTATTTTGACCTCCTCTCAGTATATTCTGAAATATCCTTATTGGCTTGATGGATAAGGTTGAAGCGGTAGAGAGGCCAAAAAGTAGTTGCGAACCAAAGGGGGAGCTTCCTGGTACCAGTGAGCCTCCAATTGTTGATAGTGCTGAAGAACTGGTGAAAACTGAGGCAGATGCTGCTCTGACAACTTCTGACACACAGGTAAAGGTGTCGTTCTCTTATGTAATTTGTGGTTCGGGGAAGCGAGGTTATGCTTTCCCAAGTATCTCTCGTATGGCTACCGATAGGAATGCGTCCGTTTGTGATTATCTTCAACACCTTGATGGTGGTATAGTGTGGGATATTCACTTGCGTAGGGATGTGCTTGATTCGGAGGAGTCATTGATGGCCTTGCTTTTTAGAGTGTATGGTCTACAAAGGGTTAGGGGAGGATGAGAGGCGTTGGAATCTTTATAAACAAGGATCTGAAAAGGTGAAATCTTACTACCAAGCTCTATGTGAGGGTAATCCCTCCTTTCTTTGAAAAGAAATTAGAAGACTAATGCTCCGTTGAAGGTGGTTTTTTTTTTCTGGGTAATTCTATTTGAAGGCGGAGGATCATTGTCAATTGGTGTTGTATGTGCGAAAGGGATGCGGGGACGATTGATCATCCTCTCAGTCATTGCCCGGAGGCATGTGAGCTTTGGACTATGGTGTTTTCTTGGTTTGGATTGAAGTGGGCCATTTTGAGTAATGTCTTGGAGCTCTTAATTGCGTAGAGGTGCTAAAGTGGGAAAAAGAAGGAAATGTGTTTGGGCCATGATCCTTCTTGGTTTGATGTGGATTATATGGCGTGAGAAGAACATGAGATGTTTTGAAGGTGTGGCACATCCTTTATTTAGGATCAAGAGTTTTTCGATTAGCAGCTTGTATAGTTTGGACAAGGGGGAACGTAATCCTTCTCTTGACCAATTCATAGATTGGTTTAATCATCTTCATACTGATGGTAGGGTATATGGCTTTTTTGTAATCGCCTTCTTTTATATATGGGCGGCAGTCCCTTGTGCCTTATTTCTAATGTATTTATTTCTTATAAAAAACGAAAAAGAACAAAAAAAGGAAGCATGACCAATATAGTGTCTCCTAGTACTTTTGCTCTAGGAAACGGTGTCATGTCCCTTTAAGCAAGTTCTTTGATTTTTATTTGTGGGGATGAGAGGGCAAGGAGTGAGTTGTAAGCTTAATTTTTTTGTTTTTGTTTCGTCTTGTGATTTTATTCTCTCTTTTTTAGGACAAACTAAAAAAGCTTATTCCTGAAGATTTTGAAAGCTTATTTTGTGCCTTGTCTCTCCTATTTGAGGGTCTATTAGCTCCCAAATCTTCTTTTAACTTCCCCTGCTTGCTAGGTTTTCAAAATTTACAAATACCTCGGTCACGAATTTGTTCTTTTTTAAAATGCACAAACACTGCTCATAGATTTTCATAGTGGCAATGATGGAATTTGTAGTGTGTGTTGGTTGTTCTTGTTTGGATTGAATTCTACCAAAAGGCTCTCCGTCATGCATTTGTTGTGATTCCTTTTCACAGGATGGGTTAAAAGAAGGTAAACAGGAGGCTGCCCAAGAATGTGGTTCTGCATCTGCCAGGAATGGAAAAATGTTTGAAGAAATATCTTTCAATCCTAATGTCTTTACTGAGTTTAAGTTGGCCGGAAGTGAAGAAGTACGTCTTGTATGTTTGTCTTGAGAACATTCTGTTCGAGTTCATGCTTATGCACTTTACATATTATAGTCATTTGGCTGGGTATTTATCAGGAGACTGCTGCTGATGAAGAAAATGTTAGGAAAGTTGGTCTCTATCTTAGAGACATTGTGCTTCCTAAATTTATTCAAGATCTTTGTACCCTTGAAGTTTCACCCATGGATGGTCAAACATTGACTGAAGCACTCCATGCTCATGGAATTAATATTCGTTATATTGGAAAGGTAAGTATAATCTGTTATGAGCTTCATTGATTCTCTGACTTGGATTCTGGCTCGTAAATAAATTGTTGGAGAGTTAACATTTTTCACAGCTCAAATTGGAAGCCTTAAGATGGGGAATGTGAATATCAAACCTGACTCTATATAGTCTCTCTTTTCTGACTTTGGCTTTTGGCACGTGGAACCCTTTCTCCAGGTTGCTGAGGGGACCAAACACTTACCTCATTTATGGGATCTTTGTTCCAACGAGATTGTAGTCCGGTCAGCTAAGCACATCCTCAAGGTGAACATTTTTTACCACTTAAAATATCCTCTTCCTATATATGTTACCTTGAGAAGTTCTCTTGCTGTGAGCTGTTTGGGTACCTTGTGAAGATAGGGTGATGGGTCAAATTGAAATCTTGTATGTGGTTTCATATCAGACTGAGACAAGTGGGGTATGTCTGTGCAATTACATAAATTTTTATCACTTCTTATGTTTATATAAAATAATTTTTTGTGAAAAAGTGAGGAGTCAACATGTTACACGGTAAGAGATACAAAAAAAATGAACTTATTCATCATAGCTTTTGGGAAAAAATGCTCTGTGTCGCCTAAATAACGGTAAATGAACTCCCGAAATTTGATCGAGAGTTTGGACTTGGAAGCTAAGTAATATTTTCTTTTAATAGAACAAATATACAGCGATTTATGAGTTCAATGATATTTTATTTCCTAATTAGTGGCTAATTGAGCGTCTAAAATTGTATAAGGAAATACTGCTACATGTGATATTAAATTGGAACTTTTGAATTACCATTTATTTTTTCCTTTTTCTACATTTTTAGATGGATTTATAGTTGTTCATTCTCATACTTCCCTTTTTCAGCGGAAACTTTAGAATATTTATAACACATGAAGAAGTACATTGCTATGCTAAATGATGCCTGACTGACTTGCCTCCCCTATCTCTGTCTTACAGTATTCATCTGCTTTCCTTTCTTTTTTGCTTCTGATTCTCGATTTCGTGAAGCCTTGAAATTTTTTCTCATGTCTCTGTTAATTTTAAAATCATCACCTCTGTTTATTGTAAAATCGGTGTCTGTGTTAATTTTGAAATCACTGTTATGGGATTGCAAATGTGTGATCTTGAAGCTGATCTTCTCTTGTTTCACATTTGCTCGACCTTTTTGTTTTGAGACGGCCATTTAAAAAAAAAAAATCGCTTAACCTGTAATGCCTGTTTGTAGCTTAGAGATTTCAAAGTCTACAACTTGGTTTGCTGATCTACCTGCAACTATTCCACTTGCGCTTAGCCCATTTGGCTATTGTGCCATTTCTATGTAATCTATATTACATTATTGTGATTTTCCTTGGTGACCCAATTTTGGATATATCAGTTTTCCTTCTGACCAGAATCTTGACATTGGTGGAACAAAATACAAATTTACATTATTTCTAGGTTCATAAACAATGTCATTTAACATGAGCATTACCCAGAAAAGGATCAGATTTTTTATTATTTACTTATTCTTTCTTGGTCATTCTCTGATGAGGCCAGGTTACTTTAATTTATCTTTTAGGCTGCTTTTGGTTGGAACTATCTAGTGGCATTTTATCTCCTCCTGTTTTCCAATTTGTTGGAGTTTTGAAACTCTTGGTTTATGGTGCTGTTTTCTAACTTCATCAGTGAAATAGGCTGAGTGATATTTTGGCACATGCACGCCACTGACTGTCTCCAACTCATACAGAGCTTTGAAAGTGGTGTGTGCATTTACCATCACTTCTTGGTTTTGCAGGATGTCCTGAGAGACTCAGAGGATCATGATGTTGGGCCTGCAATAGCACATTTTTTCAACTGTTTCTTTGGAAATTGTCAAGCTGCTGTTGTAAAAGGTACTCCTAACGGTGTGCAGTCCAAAGCCCAAAAGAAGGTACATCACCATTGATACGTCATCTTATTCCTAGTTCACAATGGTCGTTATAGATGTACATTATCTTGTTAATTGTAAGTGCTTCTATGCTAGTCCAGGGGTTAAGGATCCCTTTATTGCACATGCAAAGGCTTTACGTACGCATAGCCAATGAAAAAACTTACTACTATATAGGGAGAGTTCATACTCTCAGAAATAGAAAAGAAGCGAAGTTATGTTGTCTAGTCTAGGTTAAAGGAAAAATTCTAAGCAGAGAATTCATTTTTCTAGTGGATTTGTTTTGTTGATGCAGCCTGTATCAGGTTGTAACATTATCTTCTGAGAATTAACTTGAAGATTTACACATGTAAATCCTACAGGATCATGCTGGTTATCAAGGCAAATCATCTAGGGGCCATTCAAAGGGGGCAAATGGAGCATATTCACATAAGGAACAGTGGACATATTTGAGTATTACGCCTGAGAGTTTGTGGTCTGACATTGTAGAATTTACAAAAGTTAAATACCAGGTACTTTAAACTTGAGCCAATTTGCCGCTTTGATTCTACCATAGACCTTTGACGGTTCTTTTATATTTTTGTGTGATGGGTGCTTAATTCTCTTTGCAGTTTGTGTTGCCGGAGGATGCAAGATCACGGGTAAAGAAAATTTCAGTCATACGCAACCTTTGTCAGAAGGTATCTTTTGCTTCAGTTCTTTCTGTTAATTTAAACAGAACACGAAACCATTTATTGCCTCTCGTTGTTTGGAGATCTTTGATTCCGGTTCACAACAGGAGGCTAAGTAAAAGATCATTTGCACAGTCGTTTGGAGGATTAGGAAGTATGTGTCACTTTCTTCTTATGAGGTCAGGCACAGAGTGCCTTCTCCCGTGGAGGTCTGGAGGAGCCATAGTGACTTTTATGACAGAGATTGAAGGTAGATGTCATTTGGAACCAGGAGTCAAAAAATTCCAGTGAGATTCCCTGGAAAGCTAGGCTCTTGGTTTAAGGGGTTGACAAATGTAAAGAAACTCCATATTTTGGGAGTTTTATCCATTGCTTGGAGGGAACTGATGCAACCGATCTTACTTGGAGTTGGTGTGATTAAAGATTATGTTAGATGTGTTGTTAGAAACAAGCAGTGTTGCCACCTCATGGATACCCCGTCCTTCACAACCCTTCTCACTACACACACATTCGGAAAGTTAATACAGCAACAATAACAGAACCCATCTAGTCCCCAATCATTGGGGGTATGGGCGGGGGATGGTCGAGAAACAGACCTAACCTTTGGCAATATGCACAAAGTGGCTGCGCTCAGAATACCACTGAAACATTGCCCCCCCTAAACCTCCAAGAACCGAGGAGCTACACGGACGTTTTGTTGCAGAACCATGCCCCCAAATCAAAGCCAAAAGGAATCAAGGAGGGCAGGCCTAGAGACCCAAATCAATATCTGTACTCATTACCATGCTTCCTTCATTCATGGTCCAGAGCATCTCAGTAATGAGTACAATAAAGTTAATAAAAAAAAAAATTGAATAAAATTTTTGTAGGTAATAAACTGCTTAAGGAGGACTGTTAACATTGTGGCTTTTGTGTCCTCCCTTGATCTGGTTGGAGGATTTTTTAAATTGTAGGTACAGTTTGGCTGTCGTAGTAGTTTCTAGTTTGGTTGCGAGTGTTCCTCCATGAATCATATGCTTTGCATATCGATTACTTCATTGTCAAGTCTTAATCAAATATCAATGCAGAGTTTGTGGGTAATAGTGTATTTTTTTATGCAAGCAATATAGGTGTACCATACTAAATATGAAAGTGCAGGATGCCTCAAATTAGTTGACTTCTAACTATGAAATGTCTGCTTGTTCTCGTTGGCATGTATATGGATTTGCCCTCTTAAGAAATATGCCTTCTTCTTTTTTGCGTCATTTCGGTGTGTGTGAGTTATCAGGCATGTAAAATATGGGAATTGAAAGGTTGTGGATGGAAGTTTGTGAACTCTTGCGTTGTTATTTTGAATTATCTAATATTTTCAATTTTTCAAAGGTCTGTCTCCAATCGTCCCCCGCCCATACCGCCAATGATTGGGGACTAGATGGGTTCTGTTATTGTTGTTGTTGTTGTAATATTTTCAAATTTTCACCATAGTTGTTTCAGCTCTGGAATTGGTACCTTCTTCATGAGAGTGGGCTCTTTAGTACTTTATTTGACACATGTATTTGGTGGTTTTCACAGGTGGGCATAGTCATTGCAGCTCGAAAATATGATCTTGATGTTGCGGCACCTTTCTCAACATCAGACTTTTTGGATCTCCAACCAGTAGTAAAGCATTCTATTCCGGTCTGTTCAGAAGCCAAGGATCTTGTAGAAACAGGAAAAGTTCAGTTGGCTGAGGTATGAACTTCTAATGTCATCATAAACCCTATGCAAATTACCCAGGAATGTGTTGTCCGAAAGTGGGGAAGTGGTTCTTACCGTCTTACCAATAATTCAGCAACTATGTGGAAGTAGTAAAAACAAAGTCGAAGGCCCTACGCATATACGAGACATTTTCAGTAGCATCAGAAGTCAACCCACCACTAGGCCCTTGGCAGCTTTAAGCCCTTCGGTTTTTGCACCCAAACTTTGAAGGCGCATCCTGCTTTGACCTACATACTGCAATTGGGGCAGTAGCAGAATTCCCAGTGGCCCACATTGAAAAGCTCTATTAAGAATGGAAAACCTCCTTGTCCAAAGGTGCCCAGCCAAAGAGGAAAAACACCTTGTCGACAAGGCCTGAACGTTTTCGCCCCAGTTGACGCAACTTTTAAGGGTTTCTTGTCGGAAAGACCCATTTATAGGGTCTTGTATATAACTCAAATCCTGGTCACAAGAGAGAACTATTCGTTTAATTAGTACTTAAATGTGAAGCATTTGTCCTTGAGTTTCCACCTTGGCCTCTTCGAGGGTTGGGCTGCCACACAAGTGTGTGGTTGCAGTAATTTTAAGTTTTCAAGTTCGAGTAGGAAGAAATGTGGTCATCAATTCTGTTGCACTTGTTCCAGGGAATGCTTACTGAGGCATACGCATTATTTTCTGAGGCATTTACAATACTTCAGCAGGTATGACATGCCAGTTCTTTTTCCTGTTGAGTGTTGACTAAATTGTACTAATACGGATAATAATCAGTGTCACATAAACTGCAGGTGACTGGTCCAATGCATCGAGAGGTTGCAAATTGCTGTCGGTAATCATTGTCCACTTCTCTGAAACCTCTTGGCATGATATTTGATGTTGGCATTCTGCTTTACTTTCCCAATCTCTCAAAATAGCCATATCTGTTCTTCAGCTTGGTACTTTAATGTCTGATTCTAGTATGTAGTACCGTAGAGACATCCGAGTCACTTGGGCCTCATTCCCCTTGTAAAGCGCTCCAGTTCTAGTCTCCTTAACTTATCTATCAAAATAAGAGTTGATTATATCATTTGTCTTTGTATCACAAAATGTTTATCTTGTTGACAGAAGTCAATTTCTTATTGATTAAAGTGCTCAGAAGCCCCAATTTGTGACATAGGGTATAACAGAGTGGGAATAGTATGAAAGGTCCAACTCATTGATTGGTGCAAGATTAGTGGATTTGGCATTTGAGGCATAGTTTTTGGAGAAACTGGTTTTCTATGATCTTTCCCATTGTAATAGTTTTCTTGTTAAATTTTTTTGGTTTGTGATGTAATAGGACCGGTTATTTCATGTGTTCATGATTACAAGTATTCCAACCAATGAATGCTTACAGAAACTAATTTTGAAGTTTTTTCTATGCAGTTACCTTGCCATGGTCTTGTACCATGCCGGAGACATGGCTGGAGCGATAATGCAACAGCACAAGGAACTTATTATAAACGAGCGATGCCTAGGACTGGACCATCCTGATACCGCTCACAGGCACCAAGTCTTTGCCCTTTGTATTCTTTGACATATTTAATTTTGCTTCAGTGAGGTTATGTTGGGACAGCGCCGCGTAATTACGCATAATTTTTGGAAACTCAAATGTTCCTTTTCAAATGAAAATCATCTCAAAATGGTACTCAGCAAAAGAAAATCATCTCAAATGGCATCAGGGATAGATATAGGGGGTGGAGGGTGCCCCCCACCCACCCACCACCACCACCACCAAAACAGACAAACAAACACGAAGGAAAAAAAGAAAGGAACATTGTCATTGATCAGAGTCCCACCAAAATCATAGTTTCTTTGCCTTGAGCCTTTCTTTTGCAAAATTCTTAAGTCCACCAAGGAATGACTTGTCTCAACAGGTATTGTCACTCAGTGAGATTTTTTGTACATTGGTCTATCTCAGTCTCTAGAATTTATGCGATTAGTTACTTGTATGAAAAGTGAATTTAAAGAATATAGTTATAGAACGCACCCTATCTTCTCTCTCTATTTTTTTCCTTGATTGAACGTCCATTCTATGCTCACTTGTTCTGCTGGCTACTGCAGCTATGGCAATATGGCTCTCTTCTACCATGGGCTTAACCAGACTGAACTTGCACTTCGCCACATGTCCAGAGCATTACTCCTCCTAAGTTTGTCATCTGGTCCCGATCATCCTGATGTAGCTGCAACCTTTATAAATGTTGCAATGATGTACCAAGATATTGGAAATATGAACACAGCTCTTCGTTATTTGCAAGAAGCATTAAAAAAGAATGAGAGGCTTCTAGGCGAGGAACATATTCAAACTGCTGTTTGCTATCACGCTCTGGCCATTGCATTCAACTGCATGGGTGCTTTTAAGCTCTCTCACCAGGCATGTGGCACCGTTTTCCAATTTATGTGTTTCATGTACAGCTATAGAAAGTTGTGCCTTGATAATGACCAAATAGGCTTCATTATGACAGCATGAAAAGAAGACGTATGATATACTTGTGAAACAACTTGGAGAGGAGGATTCCAGGACACGTGATTCCCAGAATTGGATGAACACATTTAAGATGCGTGAATTACAGGTAATTCCAAAACTGTCTCTGCTTTTCTATTCTTTAATAAAGTGTACAAGTTCTTTTCTTCCCCTGTTTTCTTAATTGTACTCCTGTGTCGGCAGATGAATACACAAAAGCAGAAAGGTCAAACTCTGAATGCAGATTCTGCCCAAAAGGCTATTGATATCTTAAAGGTGTGTTTGAATGCCCATTCTTCTTTTCACCTTTTATGGTGAAGCCCTTGATGGCTAGAGCTTTGGAAGCTTCAACCACCCAAGGGCTTAAAGGCGTGTGAAGCTTCATGTGAATTGGTTCAAATTTGTGGGGAATATAAATAAAGTATGGAATTTGGAATTTCTTAAACATCTAAATTTGTTATATATACACCAATCTCATAATCTCATATATATTTTCTACTAGTACAAATAAAAGACGGGGAATGGTTTCAACATTCAAAGTATTTTGAGCATTCTCTCTATCAAAATGTAGGATCAAAATGGTTACAAGTTACCTATTTCTGTTTCTGATCATAATGAACCAAATCTAATCTTTCTGCAACAATATTAGACTTTTGTAAAAATAGATTTCTATTCAATAAATGTCAATCATTTTGTTTTCTTGTCTGGCATTCAAAAGAAAGAACACTTGATGGATATATACTGTGAACTCATTTAATTGGTAGCCGATTGGGCCATTATTGAGTTTGATTCGACTGCATTAATCATTTCAACTTGCCCAAAATTCTCACTTATTGGTGAACTTTATGTTATTTTATGTGTTCATCGTTATGGTACTGGATTTCTCTTCTTTTTATTCTCGACTCTGCTTCATTTTTTGAGTATTCCAAGTTCACAAGAATTTCATCATTAGTTAAATTTGATCAACAGGCTCATCCCGATCTATTGCATGCATTTCAAGCTGCCGCTGCAGCCGGAGGATCTGGTAGCTCTGGTCCCACTGCGAACAAGTCCTTGAACTCTGCAATAATTGGAGAGGCTCTTCCACGAGGTAGGGGAGTCGACGAAAGAGCTGCCCGTGCTGCCGCGGAAGTCAGGAAGAAGGCGGCTGCTAGGGGCCTCTTAATCCGCCCACATGGAGTCCCTGTCCAGGCGTTGCCGCCACTTTCTCAGCTCCTCAATATAATCAACTCAGGGGTAAGTCCAGATGCTGAAAACAAAAACGAAGCCGGTGGGGCGAAGAAAGAAGCTAATGGCCATCCTTCAAGTGGGCCAGAATCCCAGCCGTTACTTGGACAGCAAGATCAGGCTCCGGTTGGATTAGGCACGGGTTTGGCTGCATTGGATACCAAGAAGCAGAAGACAAAACCAAAGTCACCGCATGAATGATTGAACTGAGAAAATTTCAGATAGGCAACAAAAGCCCACCTTTGGTCCTCAAAGCGGGGATATTGTGAGCTTCCGTTGAAGGTAACTTGTGAGTCGCCCTACTTGTGGAAGTTCGGAGTGTCAAGACATGCCCGTTGGGGATGTTACATTTGATTCTTTAAATAATCAATGCTTCGGAGAAATATGATTTGGACCAGAGAGCAGCCGGTCAAATTTTTTGAAGAAAGAGGGATTTTATTTTGGTATAAGCTAACAAATAATTAGTTGGCAAATGTAACTTAGCTTTGCTGTTGTTTTGCACCAAATCATGGTTCCATGGATACCAAATCTTAAAGGATTCTTCTCAATCAAAGCTTTCGTGGTAATAATATTTTGAGCGCACGAGGTTGTTTATGTTCCGCTTTGGAGTTCATGAATGAATGAATGTAAAATGATTGTGCTTGTTGACAAATTCTGCCCGATGAATGTGTCAGTGCAATGAATTGGGTTGCACAGTGCAAAAAAGGTGGCATGCCATGTTGGCTCCCCTCAACTTTTGAGTCAATGGATTTCCAATTTTTATTGTTATTTAAGCCTATTTTCTCAGTTTCGCTTGTCAGCTTCCTGAAACTTTTTACTGCTCATCCATTGAAACTTTTGAGTCGATGGATTTCCAGTTTTGAGCCTATGAGGTGCCCGAAGTGCAGATGAACAAAAATATTAGCCTTGCCTGAAAAGCTGATCTTTACCAAAGTGCAGATGAACAAAAATATTAGCCTTGCCTGAAAAGCTGATCTTTACCGGTATATCTTACCCACAAATCCAGTTTCAGAGTCTATACACAGGAAGCATATAATGTGCGTAATTGAGGGGGACAATAAGCAAATATTCACTACATCAAAACATTGCGCAGAATTGAACCAAATTAGATTGAGCAAACTACAGAGTGGAGGTATTGTTCGGATTAAGTACCAAAAACCATTTTGTGGGGAATTCGACTTCATTTATGATGTAAATGCCAACATGTGAGAGTGTTATTCTCAATGAATGGTATATTGGTATAGGGATATGTACATAAAAATAGCGTGCTGCCTGGATAATCTGGTCCAGATTCCAGCCATTGATATTATCCAATCATATTCTCCGAGGAAAGATATGTGCAGCTTGAACACACAAGGCCAAAAGCTCAACCTACAAATTACTCGTACAAAATTGCCAAGCTCAAGGAATATGGAGTCGGAAAATTAAGTCCACTTTAATGATGAAATTGGGGTCACGAAGCAATGTCCTCTTATCTAACTTAAACAGATCCTCCAGCGGCAGCACCCTTATCGTATACCCCTTGTTCTTCTTTGGCTAACTCTTCCATTAGTTCACGCTGCCTTGGACTCAAATTCCTGCACAGAATATCCCCATCAATAATTGTTAAGCATACTTCATCACAAGATTAAAAAAAATTCTCCAATCATGGTTGCCTCAACTTAAAATAATTGATAGGAGTACTACACCTCCCTCCAATGTTTAAAAAACCAGACCCGACCGGCTGGTTGGACTGTCGACCAGACCATGCTCCGATCCGTACTAACCTCAAAACCAGTAATTTTCAATAACCAACCTCTTTAATGAAAAAGTGAAATTGAACGGTTGAACCATCAACCCGTGCAAACTGGTCACAGTTAGTCTTTAGTCGAACCAGGAGGACTAAAACTTGAACTAATTAATGGCAACAAAAAATATTAAAACTGCCTCGGGCGAATCGAGCAGTAGCTGGCATTGTCTTACTGCCCGTAGCCTTGTTATGTTTTATCATGGCAAAGTGGCTTCCAAGTTTGATATGCCACCGATGTGGGACTAAACGTAAAATGTAATTATGGCATCACGTTCTTTACTAGTCTACGTTCTTTATTTTTATGCTATTGATATATATTCAATATAATAATGACATCACGGTCCAATTCCGGTTCGACCGCGGTTGAACCGGTGACTCATCCACCCGTCCCTTTTCCAATTCCCTCACCGGTCCGGTTTTCAAAACATTGCCTCTCTCTAATGGCAAGAAGGCTATTAAATACTACTACTATTGATAAGAATAATAGCTACGAGAGAGAACCTACGTTGGGATGCTGACATTGAAGTGCACATATTGATCCCCATATGAGTAAGAGTTCCTTGTTTTTATGCCTGTCAAAAAAGGGCAAATATTAAGGAAGCACTAACAATAAAAGTAACTTCACAAATTTTCTGAATTTTACTTTTATTTTCAGATTATAAAAAAGATGTATGCCTTTCTCTTTGCATTTAACGCCATGAACATGTAAAAAGGGGAGCGGGAAATTGTATAGGTTGCAATTGCTTTTACCTTTTTGCTTCAAAACCACCTTCTGACCAGGTTGTGTTCCAGGGCGGACCTGCAAACCAAAAGCCAACATCACCACGTAAGCGTAACGAAAAGCAAACTAAATGCACAGAACAGTGCCCAACGATCAAAACTTCATTGCAAGGTGTTGCTTCGGCGATAGAATAAGGAAAACATGGACATTTCAGATTGGTAATCAATACTGCTATTAACAACAAACACAGTTAGAAGTTGAAAACAGACCTTGACAACAACATTTCCCGACAAAGTTGGGACCTGGATAGTTCCTCCTAAAGTGGCCTGCAAAATTGATTAAAAGAAAAATAAGTCTACAACTGGAACTAAGAAGTTTCATAAATAAAGAAGGGCAGAAGGGCTTCAAACTTGGACAAGACAGATACAATTTCTTTTTCAAATACTTGCAAAAACTCACAATACCTCTCTTTTTGTACTCTTTCAGCAAAGTACGCAACCAATACAAGTGCAAATTGGTAATAAGTTAATAACTCAAAACTCCTTTTACAGAAATCAAGCAGGTGACTGTGGTATCATTACTGAAGTTCATTTTAATCATTTAATCAAGCTTGATTCGTCCTTAAATATTACTGAGAATTAAAAAATACCAACCCAAGTGATTACTCCCACTGAACAATGCACCGTAAGGCAGCTAACATCTCTCAGGTCAAAAAATAATAATTGTGATAAATATTTGAAATGCACAAAAATACTTTGACATGTATTTACTTCCAGTAAACCCCAATGAAATCTCATGAATCCATGCAACCCATATATATCCTTTTGTGGTCAAAAGAATAGACAGGTACTTACCTGAGGCACGCTCATTATAGCAAAATGTAATTACCTGAGGGATACTCAGTACGGCATCAACATGGATGTCTGGCCCTTCTCTTCGAAAAATAGGGTCTTCTCTGACCTAGAAGAAAATTGGTACAAATAATTTTGTTGGAACAATGTGATAAATTCTTATGCACCCTAACTGTACCATATGAAAGAAGAAGAAACAGTAATAACTGTGAAAGTAGGTTAGGGTTTTTAATAATTTAGGGTTTTCAGTAATTTTAGGGTTTTCAGTTTATTGTTATGTTCAGGGTAGTTTAGTTATTTTATGTATTAGGGTTTCACTAAGATTTCGTTATTTATCTTTTATGTTCAGGGTAGTTTAGTCCTTTTGTATTATTAGGGTTTCTTAGGTTTTGTCTATTTAAGCTTTGCTCTCTCATTGTAATTTATAATCTGATATATGCAATGTAGTCCATTTGGTTAGTCCGGCTCTCTCTCTGTCTTGTTTCTCTTTACTTTGATTTGTATCAATAACTGCCTTACAGCTATTCAAAAAGAAAAAAAGTAATACTCCTAACTGCCTAACAAATTATGTAAGTTACCTTGATAGTAACATACAGATCACCAGGTTGACTGCCATCAGGATCTGCTCCACCACTCCTATAAACCTTTATAGTATCATTATCATCTACTCCTGCAGATGTCAGCAAACAGGATTAAGTCCAGGACCATTGATGAAGTAACAAATACATGAGGCGTAAACAAAATGAAGAAAATAAGCCGAAAACGACATTCCATTTGCCCAGCCCTTCCCAACTCGAAAGGTGTTCAGAAGGGACCCCTAATTGTTCTTTACCCCATCACGGACCCATAGAATGCCAACCAACTTACCCTGAGGCATCAGCTGGATAATGGTGAACCCCACAAAATCCATCTAATCTCCATCCTATATCCATGAGGAGGTCTATAAACTCTCTCGCCGATTAACCACGAATACTGAACCACAGACGTCCAATAGACTAACACCACCAACATATTTCGTTGGTTCTTTCCATTACCGTTTTATTTTATTTTTTTGATCGGCAAAGTCCATTACCGTTTTATTTGAGTTACATGGAAACGAAAATGAAAAGATAAGTTACCAAAGCACAAATTGGGGCTCACAGTATTTAGGCAGTTCTCGAATACGTTTTCCGCCTAATAATTCACAGACATTCTATAATCAGAGTCCCTTGAAATATGAAATGCAAAAGACTTCTCGGAAAGAATACACACCAAAGGGTAAAAGTCTAGTTCTCTGATTTGTTGAACACATTAAGAACAGAAACATGTTGGCAACAGTAAGAGGTCTCCACAACCAATACATCATTTCCTTCAAATATTCAAAGTACCTGGCATGATATCCAGCTTGACAGTCTTTGGTCCTCTCACTACTTTTTCCCCATTACAGGACTTGCAAAAGTTCTACATTTGAACCAAAGGATTAGTACATAGACAATTGAATTCTTAGGAAAAAAATAAACTTATACACTACAACCATTATACTTCAAAAGCTAGCTTAGCTACAGGAATGCCACCAGCGTACAATCTATAGGAACATTATCTAAAGTAAGAATCCAACAAAAGGACATGCAGTAAATGGTTTTAACATGCCAAAGACCTGCTACAATTTACGGATAATAAGTTCATTTTGGATTGAGGTGTGATAAAGGGTCAAGCAGTTCTCCGATACAAAGACTCAGACAACTGACTGCAACGCTTTTACCTGTTGCTAATTTCTCTCTCTTTTTCCCTTTTTTTTTCTTTTGTGTGTGTGTGTGTGTGTGTTGGGTGTGGGTGGGGGAGATAGTTGATTTCATATCAGAAAGACAACAGAATACAAGCCACTGCAGAGGAAAAAGCCCCGGAATCCACTCAATAGCTCACCACATCAAAGGGAAGAACAGACCAGAAACAGAACCTCAGCAGACATTCGGCTGCTCCTGCTACTATTCAGAATCCTACTGGAAAGGTTCCACGATTGACGGACTGCAGTTAGACTCTGCATTGTCCACAGCCCTCAAAGTACTAATTTTAACAGCACTACTCTTTTCATTTACATACACCAAACAAGACAATATGATCTCCATAAAATCTTCTAGAGACTCTTGATTACTCTCAGTCCACACATGGTATTTGAATCTACTCAGATTCCCATTCTGCAATTTCATTTAAAATTTCTTCACAAGTCTGCTGTCCTTATTGCACAGACATCCTTTATCACTTCTATACTCATGCAACTAAGGAATTACAACCCTGATGAATGCAATTGTCTCTATGAAGTCAAAAGGAATGAGATCATAAACAACCTCAAGATTACTGACCCATTAGCTATGTTACAAGGAGTCAAGGACTCTTGTAAGTCTGTTAAGTATTCAAATCATGATTATGACACAAACACTATGCCTTACCTTAACAATTTTTCCAGTTCCATCACAAAAGGAGCAAGTAACCTGGATCCTGAATGGGCCAGTTACTTTGTTTATCTGAAACCATAAAAAAACGACGTATTATCTAGGGCTGGTTTACTATGTCAACAATAATGTACACGACCATAAGAAAACAGACCACGCCTGAGCCTCTACAGGACCTGCAAGTTTCAGGCCTGGTTCCAGGAGGAACGCCAGTTCCACCTGAAAATTTCAAGCAAAAACCGAAATACATTAGCACTTTCAGATTGGAGATGATACAAAATAAACTATAACCTCTCAAAACAAAGGAAGAAATAAATAAAGGTACAAATAAAAAGAGCTAAAAGACCTAACAACAGAACTATAACTGCAGAGATGTCAAGCCCAGAAAATAGGCCCATACCACAAGTTTCACAAGGCAAATCAGCTTGGAACGTCAAAGTCTTGTTGCATCCCTGAACAGCTTCCATGAAGGATAATTCAACTGGAACCTATACATTATGAAAGTAAAACAAAAGATATGTCAAATAACAAGCTATAGAACACAAAGGAATAACCAGGACTGATGGATAAGATAAAAACCTTGACATCTTTGCCGCCCCTTTCGAAGATTGGTTTGAAGATCTGTTCTCCATAATAGAAAGTTCCACAACATACATATGGAGAGACAATTAAACTTCAGAAGTTGAAAAGATAATATCAAAGAGAACTCTGAGAACCCTAGAGAGACGGGGAAAAAGCAAAACTGTGTAGATAGCAAATCCCGCACACATAGAACTCTAAGATTGGAACACTAGACCAAATACAACAAGAGCTATAAACCAACAGAAAGAAGCCAGCAGCAATATGAATTTAGAAGGCACTCTGTAACTGGAAAAGGGGTAGAAAAGAAAGTAGGAATCCGAAATTGAAAGATGGAACCTGGAATAAACAGATTTGGAAGGAAATTCTACACCAGCTATACCATCGTACAGTATAATTTACAGCATGCAAGTCAAATGCAAGAAAAGAATCCGACCCAAAACATTATTATCAGCATTATCATCTTTATCCATCTTTCCGACAATAACACCAGACACTGGTTTACTTACAAACTGAAATCCCACAAGTGGAGGAAAACCAAAGTCAATATGGATGGGTACTTTGAGAATGATTACCAGGGCAACAGCAGAGTTCTTTATTGCAAGGAAGAACTAGCGCATGAGTTTAAATTGTCTCATGGCATGACCTTACCACGAGGATGTAGAGGTGTTACACGCGCCATAATAACTTCTATACGAAATGCTGACACGGACAGAAAAATAGTAGTTCGAGTAGCATCCATGTTTCATGCAGAGTCGAGGTAAATGTAAATTCTGCTTACTTCACTGAAAACTCATCCAAAACTCATTAGCAAGTAAAGAAGATCCCTTAGAACTCCAAGCAATTCGGCCGGCAGTACATTCGCGATTTCCTAACAGTATTCATGAGAATCTGAGATCTTGTATCTTATTTTTCACCTTTTCGTTAATTTTCTTCGTTTGGTAACTGAGAGGTGTATTATAAAGAACAGAAATCAAGAGGGAATTCTGCCATATTACAACTGAGGATCCAAGGCAGAGAAATGCCTATACAAAAATATAGAAACTACAAGCTACTTAGAGAAATACAAAGACGAATCAGCCATTTTTCACAAAAAAATAGCAGATAACTCAGAAGACTTGATGTTCATGCTAGGAGAGGCCTTGACCCGAAACTCAAATTTAAACGGCTCAATGACAGATGAAGGAGATCTCTGAATGCTTTGAAAATATGGGCATTCCTCTCCTACCATATGAAAATAGATTGCATCAGCCTAAACTAGCCTTCTAGGCACATTAGGGAAACCTTGGCCTTTGAAATTAGAACAAAACCAAGATACCTCTTGAGACCAGGGATAAGGACCAATAGGAACACAAAAGAGCTGAGAGGGGGCACTCAAAGAAGAGATAGTCCAGAGTTTCATCATGCTGATTGCAGAGGCGCAACAAGGATTATAAACAACCCCCCAGCTGTGAAGTTTATCCGTGGTCTAAGCTGACCGTCAACAGTCATCCAAAGAAGAATGAAGAAGCTGTGTCTAGGAATCTACTTAGGGATACTGAGCCCTAGAAGCATTCCAAGAAGCTGATACAAGGTACCTAGAAGAGGGAGAGATGCTTACTGAATCTGAAGCATCAGGATTGGGTTGAAAGTAGGGAGCAGGTAAGATAGAAAGGGCCAGGTCCATTCTTCATCGTGGATAATACAAGAAAAAGACCAGCAGGATGCCAGTTAACATGCCAGAAAAAAGATAGATGAACCATCTCCAATAAATATATACTTGATGAAAGGCCTAGTTTTATCCCAGAGATTAAGTAACTTCCTCCAAGTCCAAGAACAAGAGGATGGCAAACCCATAGTCCAAAGGCAGTTATGCTTGGTAACATATTACAACTTTATTTGACCCATGACGTGACCTGCCTAGAAACAATAGCCCAAGTATGCCCAAGTATACCAGCATTATTCCAATCCACAATTCTCCAAACAAGAAGTCCATCTTCTTTTATAGGCCTACAAATAACATCCCACGCAGCTTTATGAGAATGTTCATACTTCTCTCTCAGAATCTGACCATAGGAAGTTCTTAAGAAGCTGCTCGGTATGTTTTAACTGACTTAGGCAAAACAAAATGCATAGACCAGAAACTTGCATACTAAACAGTAAACAGAATTGCTTTGATGATTTAAAGCCACCCAGCATAAGAAAGGGTCCTGTTAGCCCAATTGGTAATTTTGGCAGTGATCTTATCAATGAGAGGGAAACAGTCAACACCTGAAAGCTGTGGATATATATGACCTTTTATCATTTGAATGGGGCAACGAGGCCAATATTATTCAGAATTGGCATTTTTTGGTTTCTCATAATGACACAAGGATGAAAGGCAGTAAGGCACTCAAAATTTTCACAGTAGAGAGAAGCCACAACAGTTTTGCATCATAACATATTTCAATACAAGCAAAAATATATTTCTTACAGTTTGACCGAAAATGTCAAATGGATTGAAGCCAGGGCCCCATTGACTCTCGCCCATGCCACCACCATTAGCAGTGTTCTCGTACATATCATGCCCAAGCTACAAGATTATGCATATGAGAGTATAAGTACGAAAATAACTGTGACAGCAATTTATTAAACTAATCATGAAAAGTATAAAAGATAAAGCAACTACCCTCATCTAATATATAGTTAACAAAGTAGATTGCAGTACCCTAACTTTTGCTGGGAACTATCATACACCATCATTTCAAGATTCAAATGCAAACGACAATTGCCATTTTCCACTAAAAGAGCATAATGAAATATAAACTTCTTCTTTTTTTCTTTTTTTTTTTGCCGTGTAGCTGGCATGAAGTTTAACAAACCAGACTGAAAAACAAGCACAACAGGCACATGTAACCTATTAAAGATATCTGCTGATGAATAAAAAGCGTCAAACCATAAAATAGAACGAAAACATAGGGAAGTGGCATGATGCACGTTATTCTTACATCTTCACCATAACAGTAGAATGTGTTCTTAAGTTTTTTAAGTCAATTTTTGGGCTATTGTAGGCGTATGAAATGACATAATCACTCCTGTGGTTACATTGAGATGAGGAAGGGACTACCATAATGAGAGTTGATATGAAAGGTGAATTGGGCCTTGGACCACAACCCAGCATAACGGCCTTCAAACCAATTTGTATGCCCATACCCTACTTATCACCCCTCAAAGTTGCACGGTATTTCAAACTAAAGCATTCATGTGCCGTAAAGTACCTGAAACCTTCCCAATCCACTTGGGTCGCTAGAATAATTAGATCAAGGCTCGGAAAGATGAAAATGGTAATACAATAAAACATCAATGGCAGTTCAGCAAGTTGCTTGAAAAAACAAATCTAAGGTGTACCAATTGAAAAATGACGTGGATTCACAGCCTAGACCCTCGGATTTAAACAATTGAAAAATGACAAGTTAATGCCTTGCCGGAGCTATATGAACCATGTTTGTTGTGAGGTAATACAAGACAATACAGAAGTGAACTGTACTGCATCAAGCTATTCTGACCTTATGGATTCCAAGGAAAAGAAACTAACTTCCAAACAAACATTACTTTGCGTGATAAAAAATTACAAGGAAAAAAAGTTTATCGTGAAACCTGGTCATATTGTGCACGTCTCTCTTCATCTTTCAAAACCTACAATGAAACAAACAGCCTTTTTCATACCATGAATAAATTCCAGAGTTTGAGAGTTGAAAACTTGTCGAACTAGTGTGCACCTCGTATGCCTTTTGGACTTCTTGAAACTTCTTTTCAGCTTCAGGGTCATTTTTATTTGTATCTGGATGCAACTGCTTTGCAAGCTGGGGAATGATGACAATATGACATCACATCCAAACATAGAAAATCCTTAGGATGGTGGGAAAAAATTTCCTTTGGAATCGAATGTAACCATTCCCATCCACATGCGATTACAGTAAAAAGTAGCATATTCAAATGTTTTTGACATGGATTGTCAAAGCAGGAGATAAGGCATATACATACCCCATAATAAGCTTTCTTGATTTCAGAGGCATTTGCGTTCTTATCTACCCCAAGCACGTCATAGTAATCTCTTGCCGTAAATGCTGATCAAGAAGAAGTCAACATATAGTCAACTACAATATGCTTCAGCACAACATAGAATCTCAAAGACCAAAAATTAAATAAGCGAATTGAGAGCAATTCCATGCCCTGAAGAATGTCATCGCGGACACAATTGTCATTTTTTTTTAACACATTTCTTGGTTTCTGAGGAGTATCTTACCTCAAGTCAAAACAGTCATGTATCATGTCTTTCTGGTGTTTTTCCTAGCCCCTTGGAAATATTACAGAAACAGGAAGGGGGAAAATGCTTTGAGTCTCGTGTCCTAGTCTTAACCACATTAACCTTTAGGAGGACCCACAACTCCCGTTCTCTCAATCCTCACTTTGCACTCTCTCAAATTCTAGTAGTTTGAGATTGAAAGACACTTTTACACTCACGCTCGCACTCCTGCTCACGCACAAGCACACGCATTATGTGACCTAGGTCCTGGTGTCCTAGTTTCACAAGAAAGAAGCAAGCAACAAGACAATTAGGTGCTTGTTAATTCAATAGAGCAAAAACGCATAAACAAATACCAGTGTCATGAATTGATCTTGGAGTGCCAGCCCCCAAATTCGACTTCAACACTCCCAGCGGCGACAACCAGCTTCTATCATTGGCTGCTTCTCGAAAATTCGAAATACAAGAATCAGTAACCGAATTCCAAAAGAATGAAGAGGGAAATAAATTAACTAAAAATTACACCTTTTTCCACCAATTAACCAAAACAAAAAATATGACAAGGGTGGAATTCGAAACGGAGTCTCAACATCCAATACCATATCTAAAATTCGAACTTGAAAAGACCCTAGGTTGGTTGAAGACGCCCGAGACGTATCTCCTATAGCCCACTCGCAACAACGACGCATATATCTGTGATAATTGAACAGAAACCGATCATTATGACATATTCATAAATACATATATATGTACAGAGAGAGAGAGAGAGAGAGGTGTACGACTCTGGCGCCATTGGTGCGGGACATTGGAGCTCTTTGGGGGGATTAAGGGGTTCAATCACAAGGGGAGAGAGAGGCGTTAATTGGATCGTTTGAATAAATTACAGGGCATCCAACTCCAGTAAACCCTAACTAAACCCTAGAAATAACATCAGGGGTTCATGGACGGAGGTGTTTTGTGTTATTCAGAAGGTTCCAGTGGCAGTGAGCATTGTTGATTTTTTGGGGTGCAACTCTTATTACTACTTTTAGAAAATGGGTCTTGGGCGTCTTGCTAACCCGATAAGGGTATAAAAAAAATATTTATTGGGTTTTACTTGTATTTTGAATACGTTTTAAAGCACATTAACTATAAATGTATTTTAAAAATATACTTTAAAGTATGAGTGAAACCTATAAATATAATTTTTTTGTACCCTTAATGGGTGCAATTAGCATTTCCCATAAAAAATTTATAGTACGCACTAATTATTTTTTGTGTTTGGCGTCAGGTTGTCGGAGTCCGCTTTGTTCGAGTCAACTTACTCGCATGCTTCACCGGTTTGGTTATAAGCAGACTATTAATGCCGGAACTCTAAGATTCACAATAAATTAATTTACTGTTGTCTGACCCCCAAGAATTGAATATGGTCACCTGTATGGGAGCAAACTCACCAACCGACCAAATTTTGGGACAAAATTATAGTAATAAGGACCCAACTAGGAGACTAGGGGTACCGAAAATGTACTAATAGTTTGCGGGGCTCACTGTTGGGTCCCACACGAATAGAATAATCTGAAGCGTTCAATAATTTTAAAATAATCTTTCTAATTAACCTGCAAAAAACAGCTCAATTGCATATACACAAGTGATTAATCCAAATATCAAGTTTTCATTCAGAGTTCGGGATTCTAAATTCTGAATGAGAAATTGAAAAATTGAATCACACACTTATGAGAGAGCTACTCTTTTTTTTTTAATAAGATTCAGGAATCCGGATCAACTTATGCACACATCAACTAATTCGGGAGTTCAATTCCACGACCCACTTAGGATGTAATATAGCAACACATACATTACAGAATTATCATAGAGCACCTCAAAAAAGGCCCTGCCACACAAATACAAAAGCCCAATTAATACATCTTACTTTGAAATCTCAGATCAGTTCAAAGCCTAATGAAATAACCAAGCACTGATCAGTTCATCAAAGTTCAGCATATTCAAACTCTGGGGGATCAGCCACAAAATCATCAAGGAGCTGATCTACTGTTGTGTACTCAACATCAGGGTATAATTTTGAGACCTCCAGCTCATCTTCTTCCCTTATTTCAAAGTTTGCCATGTCTCCTTTCACAAATATGCTGTGAATTATGGCTGCTCGTACGTTCTCCGGATGCGGTGATGCTGCAAAATAAAAATGAATAATCTCAGAGTTCTTCGAATGCTGAGGAAAAGTTATATATAGGAAATCCCATGAAGCTCAGGTCGATGTTTTTTGATTTCCTCCTCCAATGGTTAGCTAAATTTCGTATTGTATTGATTATTTGATTTTTGTTACTTGTGTCAATTAAATACTTTGTACAAGATTTACCTAAAGTTGTAATATGAAAAGCAAGGTAATGAGAACATAAATTAAATCACAGGGAGAGGGTATTTCATTGGTAAAACTTTCTGAAAAGCAAGGACTTTGGGCATATATTGTTAAAGGTAAGGTCTGTTTCCAGCCCAAACTTTCATCGATCGGAAATTGCATAGGTACTCTTGGTGGTGGTGTTAGTCCTCAATTACTGGGGGTTATACATGGGCGGGATGATTGAAGACAGACCTAACTTTTCGCAATATGCACAAAGTGGCTGCTCTCAGAATACAACCGAAATAGTGGCCCTCATAAACTTCCAAGAACCGAAGACCTACATGGACGTTTTGCTGCAGAAGTATGCCCCCAAATCAAAGCCGAAAGGCATCAGGGAGGGTAAGCCTAGAGACCCAAATCAATTTCTAGGTCTGCCCTCTCCAATACCTTTCGGCTTTGATTTAGGGGCATAGTTCTACATCAAAACGTCCATACAGCTCCTCGGTTACGCGTTTAGCTTATTATAAATGATTTAACTTTGGCATCAAATTGATGGACATTCGTATATCATAGAGAAGCTAAGAAAAATGAATATTCAGTTGTTGACAAATTCTTACTCTTTGAGAGCTTCACAATATCTTCTTCTGAAACATAAACCTTATTATAATCGCGGCCAGCTTTCTTCTCCCACAATGACACCAACTCTAACTGAGACAAGGTGTTTTTTGAAGGCCGGAAAAAGACAGTGCGGTTGCAAGTTCTTGGGTCATTTGCAACTTTAATTGCATACATGGCAATGTCTTCTTCTCGGGTGAAAACAACTAGACATGACAAATACAGAAACACAAAAAATTAGATAGAAACTTTTACATACACAGCGGCTCCACAGCCATGAGAGAGGATTGTCACTTCAACATTGTTGGGAAAACAATTTTTTTTATACTAGTAATTTTGGTTTAGTCATTTTTTGCACATCTAATCTAACACCCTGTCTAAAAATAATTGAAGACCCAACCCGAAAAAAAATTGAACACTCAGTCTGCCCAATAACACAGGTGAAGCGATAACACGTACATAGGCAGCTTCATAGTCTAGGTATACTCTATCAATATTGAAGAAGATAGAAAAATACAAAAAAAATATTGGTATCAGTATTGCGTTCTGGTTTCTATCTAACGACAATCAAAATATTAGTGTGTATTTATTATGCACTGATTTAAATTTGTTTGGCTCAAAATATACAAATTTGCCGAGAACAATTATACCATCTTATGTATTTTTTTGGTTGCATTAATGAAGAATGAATTTTTGTTTTTAGGACTGAATAATAGAGCCACTAGAGTTAAAGGTAATTTTTAAATACCTGCTAAAAATTCCTAGAGCCGCCACTGATTATTATATACAATTTTTTCCATGAATAATGTGGTAGTTCTATATATGTGAAATTAAATCCCTTTAATTTGTTATAACCATGTACGTAGATGAGGATTGGAGATCATCATAATGGTTTAATTTTCTTACCCTTGGATTCACCACTGCCATAAATTGTAAGCTCCTCAGAATATTTGTCATGTGGATGCAGCAAGAAACTAAAGAAGTATGCACCAAAGCAAGTTGATGAAAGATAGGTAAAAGGGACTCCAGTTGCTTCTATAGCCCTTCTGATCTTCTTCTTTTTATCAAGGCAAGCTTGAAATGGGGGTAGTCCAGTTATTAGGTCCTCATCACAACCAAAATCTGAGGGAATGAATCTCTGTAGAGAGAAAAGGTGATAAAATTGTAAAACTTCAGTTACTAGGGTGAGGACTGTTTGGTTGGCCTCAAAACTCGTCAAGTGAGACCCCGGTTAAAGTCGAACGAAAGAGGTACTTGATTTTAATTTGGGTTTTCAATTAGGAGAGTGATAATGCCAAAATTATTTTTGATTATGCCAAAACTCCAATACATAAAGGGTTTGTATTTTACACCTTGGTACAACCATTTCATACACTTGAATTTTGGTACAATCGAAAACAGTTTTGGCATTAGCGTTACTCAAATACATGGTACGTACCTTGACGTTTCCCGCAACTTTTATGGCATCAATGATTTTAAGTTGTTCCACAATATGAGGGGTTCCAAGTGCAGATATGACAATATCGACTTGTTTGATGAGTGAAACAAGCTTATCATGCTCGCTCAATTCTCCCTGCATGAGAAACATAATTTTCATGTAATTAATTACAATATTGTTTTTGTGGATTTAAGGTTTATGAATACATGCGTGCATGAAGATAACAAATTTGGCTCTCTGGACTCTGTAAGATAAGATGATACCTGGATGAGTATAACGCCCACTGCCTGAAACTCCTTGTGTAGTTCCAACTTGGAGGGCTTGGTAATAGGAGTGATTGGGCGCCCATAGACATATGTTGGGTGCCCCATCTTGGTGCTAGCTCTCACTATGCACTTACCAATATACCCTGTCCCTCCAAATACAAGAATCTTGCTCAACCCACTCGCCATTCTCTCTCTCTCTCTCTCTCTCTCTCTCTCTCTCTCTCTCTCTCTCTCTCTCTCTCCACAAAATGG
>JAXBDA010003186.1:0-36454 GCA_036023075.1 Gaultheria prostrata | reverse complement strand
ACAATGCTCCGGTACTTATCTTAAAATTATTGAACGGTTTGAATCATTTGTGTGGGGTCCCAAAAGTGGGTCTCACACATCCATTGATACCATAAGAAAGGAGTGCAATTTTGTTCACCCTCCTTAAGAAATAGTGAACAAAACTCTCTCTTATTGGTTGAATTAGTGTGGATCCCACTACAAAGTAATATTATGCTTACCAAAAAGTGTATTGGTTACCACCACAGAGGTAAGCATGATATCATTTTGTGGTGGGACCCATACATTTCAACCAATAGGAAGGTGAACAAAATTACTCTCATAGAGCATCTCCAACCCACTCATCAAATACCAAATTTTAAGTTTTTGATGAGTAATGTTGAAAAATACTGCTTCAACCCACACATCAAAAGAGAACACCAAAATTGGTGACCCCTCCTTCCTCATCAAATATAGTGAGTCATCAAATTAGTTACCTAATTAAAAAAAAACTTTTACTCATCAAATTGTTAAGTATTTGTAGAGTAGGTTGGAATCACAATTTTGAAAACAACAAAAATAAGGCATCAAATTGCCACATAGGTCATCAAAAGTAAATTTTGATGAAAAAAATAAGTGAATGGGTTGGAGATGCTGAAAGCAAGGAGCAAATAGGCTAAACGTGGTTGCCTAACTTTGCCCCACAACGACGTTTTGGGGAGCTGCCACATAGATCCTCACTACAGGAACTACGTGTCAATAAGGCTCATTTGGCCTAACTTCTTCACAACTTTTTGACAGTCTGTGCAATTTTTTTTTTTTTTTTTCTGATCTAAAAAAATCATTTTTTTTTGGGAATATTTCATTTTAAACCGACACCAGAGAGGCAATCACAAGATTCTCTACTATTCAATTGTATGAAGTCCCAAATTTAAGTTGTCAAATGGGGCTATGCAGTATGGTTAAAAGGAAATGCTCTTCATTGAATCTATAAACGAAATAAATGAAAATGTTCCTCTCTATATTCATTTCTTTTATAAATGTTCTTCATCCAATTTTCAATTATTGCATGGGCAAAGTTCTGCTGTATTGGTTCTTTATCAAGGTATGTGGTTGAAATTTAACGAAACTTGTTAGGCCCATTTGGGCGTCCCAACTATGTGTTTGAGCCTTGGGGGCATACCGAAGAATAGTGGCTTTGGGCCCATTTACTTAGGATTGCAAACGAGCCGAGGTGTTAAAAAGCACGAGCCCGAATCCTTAAACCCTTAATCGTTGGAGCTCAGATCCTTCGCTTAATACGTTGAATATTGATAGGCAAGCTCGAGTTGCTCAAGAGCTCAGCTCATTTTCTTAGGTTGAGTTTCCATTAAGTTTTTCGATATTCCCCCGTAAGTTATTCTATTCACGTACATCAATTGATTTGACAACTTATGGTATTGAATAATTGCAGTGAAACTCCCCTTTAAGAGATGATGAATGTATCGTTTTAGCTTTTTTTGTCATTAAGTTATTGACAAAAGTCAGATCGTGCTATTTAAATTTTTTGAACTTTTTAATTGATGTATGCGAGGAGAATAACTTGCGTTGGAATGCGTAAAAACTAATGAAAAGTCCAAGAAGCCAAAAATCCCTTAAAGAGGAAGGGCACCGAACTCAACCCGAACTTTTAGGCTCATTTAGCTATCTAGCCAAGCACGAATAGGCTTGAGAACCAAATAATTTATTAATCAGATTTCCTTTAATTTATGCTAATATATGAATCAATTAACATTGTGCATTTTGTTTTTGCTTAATGTGGTTTCCTCCACGCTTGATTTTGCTTTTGAGCTTGGGTCCGAGATCGAGCTCTGCTCATTTCTATTGGATCAACTCGAGTTTGTTCAACCCTTTTGAGCATGGGTTGGTGCTGGACAAGGGCGGAGCCAAGATTATTAAGAAGCAGGATTAAGTACCTAAGCAATGTTTGAAAAATAACAAAGGGGGAGTTTTAGAGAGTTTCTTAGGACAATTCTTTTGATGCATATTGGGTCGAATTCATATAAATAACCAAAATTTATACCTTTGCCGGAGAAACAAATTATGCAAGTGCGTGGAGACACTTGACCTCACTTGCCACCGCGTGGCTCCGTCCTGGTGCTGGATATCAATTATTTAATTACTTATCATGGTGCAGCTTGTTCGTTTGGGTTTTCGGAACCGGGTTTCGAAAACCCTCCGTTGTTCGGTTTCCCTAATGGGTTTTCTGCCCTTTTATTTTTTGAAGGGTTTTGAGAACCGGTTCCCTAAATCCCTTTTAGGCTTTCAACAAGGGTTTTGAGAACCGGTGCTCAAGAACCCTTCCAAACAAGGTGCAATAGTATTGGGTTCGCTCTAATTATACCCAATATTTGAAAATAAATTTGTTTATAGACCACAAATCTCAATAAAGATTGCAGAAATACTTAATTTCTTGTGCGCTATACACGTATGTTTGGAAGACAATTATATGCCTGGAAGACGGCAATCGAATCCCCCAACCCAAATAGGGTGGATTTGAGCGGTATACATTATTATTAGGTAAAGCTTTTGTCATTGGGCGAAGTCCTTCGTTCTTTGACAAGGGGTTAGCTTTTTATATTTTGTACTTCCTACCACAAAAACTTAAAAAAGTTCGCTACGAAAAACTCATCGATTAAAAAATCTCAGCCAACGTAAATAGAATCACTTCAGATTTCGTGACAAACTCAAGATTGGCCGGATAAATGGATAATTTGAAAGAGATATCTTAGAAAGGTACCAAGATTACATTCGATGAGATCGAGATCATCCAGCTGAATGTGATGTAATGCTGAATGTGATGTGATGTGGTGACAAACTCAACTCATATGTTTTAATATGTTCGAATTTTACCTTTTATGAACCAACTCTATCAGCGAGGACAGTGACCATGGCAGCGGCGGTTGTTTCTGTGCTGATACCTATCGACACGTACAAGATAGGGTTCATCGGCGCTGGTAAAATAGCAGAGAGCATTGCCAGAGGTGTCGTCAAGTCGGGCGTCTTAACCGCCTCCAGGATCCGAACCGCTCACCTTGGACCCGCCCGCAGATCCGCTTTCGAGTCCTTGGGCATCAAAGTTTTCGACCGCAATGTCGAGGTACCCTAACTTCTTCTCATCCTATCTTTGGAGTCTGTTATATTATTGAGCAATTTTTCAGTGTCGAGCAAGTACCACGTGGTACTCCCGCACACATCCAGTTGTCCATTTCGGTTTTAGACAGTCTGGATAATGGAGAGAGAAACAGGAGAGAGATAGAGGGGAGCGAGAGGAGGATAGAGAAGGTTTCGATCTGAGTCGTCCAATACACTTTTGGATAGCCCGGATGCAACATTCGGACACCACGTAGGCTCGACCACATGGTACCACCCGGCATACAAAATTTGTTTATTAAATGGTCTCTTTTGTACATTAATAATTTCATACATATATCTAATTATCTAATTATAAAAATATATAAATTTTGAGTTTTTTTTTATCAGCTATAAAATTTGAGTTTATACTAAAACTTTGTACATGTGCAAGTTCTAAGATTTAATTTCATCCTGTATATGAAAAAGTTTATACATATTTAAGGTAATATGTGAAATTCTTACGAGATATACATATATAAGTTCAGGTTCACGAGTCTAATCGAACAAAATACTATCACGTTCATGGTCGGCTCATATATTAAACAAGTCTAAAATCGCGGCTCAACTTCAGTTCGTTTACTGCCCGTATCAAATTCGAATGAGCCTTTATTGAGTACTAAAGTCTCGAACAGTTCATAAACGACTCGATTCATTTGCAATCATATATTTTTTATTAATGTACAAACTTCCTACTACAAAAGCTTACAATGTTCACTATGCCAATCTCTTCCACCATGAATGGAATCGGTTGGGATTTGGTGACAAAAACTCAAGATTGGATAAATGAAAATTGAAAGAGATATCTTTAAAAGGTACCAAGATTGCATTCAGTCTCATCGAGATCATCTTACTGCATTGTTTAAAAAACAAAAACAATTGGATATGTGACTTATTTTAGGTAAGCGGAAAAAACAAACGACAGCACGAAAATTCATGTAGAGCGGCACTGATATTAATACAAGCAAAAAGAGTTAGTAATAGTTAGAAGGTGTTTGAGAGCCTACTTTTCAGCTTTTCAAATTTAACTTTTTGGCTTTTTGATTTTTTGGATTATGGCCAGAATGACTTTTGAATCTGGGATGAGTGTTTGGAAGAAATGTGCAGAATGCATTTTGGGAGAGAGAGGTGAGAGAAACTTAGAAATAAAAATTGAAAAGGAGGGGTCTGCCTCTTTTTGCTTTCTTGTTTCTATAGCCAGAAATGAAGAAACTGTTTTTGGGAGAAACTGTTTTCCACTTTGCTGCCAAACGCCCAAAAACCAAAAAGGAGAATGCAAAAAATAGAAAAGTTGGCGCCCAAACGGAGCCTTAGTATGTTAGTGTTAGATGGTGGGGATCGAACTCTCACCGGACGCATGGAGGTTGAATGCCTTACCCACTTGGGCTGGCACTCACTTGCAACACTTACAAGTTAAGTAGTTTTTTAGATTATAGCTTTAGAGATTATTGTCTTAAAAAATTTATGAGAAGTTGTAAAATTATTTGCTAGAGCTTTTTATAAGTGGTCGAACAAAAGTTTAACATGTTTGCTTGAATAAGTTGTCAAACGAGAAATGGAATTAATCTATTTCCCTCTCTTTAACCCAGAGCATCTCTCTCTACGAGAAAAGAAAAACACTAGCTGTCTTCCCTCTTCCTTCTCCTCCCTCCTTTTAGAGTTTTCATCAGCACCAGGGGAAGGCTTTAACCTTGATGGGTGTTTTCCTTCCTCCCAAGTGACGTTGTTTTTCTCGCTTTCAGATTTGAGAATTCTTTGCATTTTTCCCTCTTTTTTCTTTTTCTCGCGTTCTCCTTCAGCTCCGAGGTGGCCGTTTCTAGTTCTGAAAATAGTGGCGGTAATGGTCCTTTGATGAAGCAAGGCGGGCGACGGTAATGGTCTGATCATGAATCGAATCGATTGAACTGGCTTGCCATTAGTGCATGGACATGATTATTAAGATACCCCACACCTCATGCCCTCAATTGTGTGTTTGATTAGTGTGAATTTTTCTTTTGTGCATCGGTGCATATGAGTGCCAGTGGGGTGGCCCATTCTGTGGCTATGAGCCCGAGAAGACTACCCTCCTTTGTAGCTTTCGAGTTCTTCAATTAAGGACGGATTTTACTTTTAAATAATCATATCTTTTATTTCTATCAATGAAGCTTTTGCTATTTGGAAGAAAAAGAAGCAACTATTCTTATAAACTGCATGTCTGGATTGCCCTTAAAACTTGAATACAAATAACTTATTCACTTAAAATAAACAAAAGAGTTTCAATTGAAGCTGTTTTTTTTTTTTTGGGTCACATAAGCTGGAAAAGTAAAATAAGTGATTATTCATAATTGTTAATAAATACCATCGACTAGCTTTTGTTTTTAATCACGTAAGCTAAATAAGTACTTACTAACAAGTAGAGCCTCTATTATCCTTGCTCGTTACTTCTGATTTATATATACAAAAAAAACAAAAACGAAAAAGGCATGAATAAAAGTCTAATAAAACTAACCAGAGAATTCGAGTTTGCAAAAGGCAAATGACATTAATAAATCATAGCTACGTAAAACTGAGAAAAGCATATATAGCTACCAACCCAAAAATGCATAATTAGGGGTAGGGCTGTCAATAAAAACCCGCGAATCCGAACCAAACCGAACCGAATCGTAGGTTTTGGATTAGGTCCGTGGATTAATGGTTCGGACACGGATTGAAAAATTAGAAAACCGTGCTTCGCGGTTCGGTCCATGGATTTTCATAAAAGAACAGTGGATAAACCGAACCGGACCGTGAGAATTTAATAAATAAATAATATATATATATATATATATAGAGAGAGAGAGAGAGAGAGAGAGAGTTAATTGGCTATTTGAAGTATTCCTAATATCTGGTGGATTATTGGCTATTTTTCTTCCCTTTCCCCAAGAGGCCAATTGTGAAAAGAAAAAAACCTACTGAATTGGCAATGTTGTACTATAGAGTTAATTGTGGATTGTGGTGATATGGTTCTTTGCATAATTGGCACAACCGGCATGTACTGCTGCTGTTATGGTCATCATTCTCAAAATTTGTCCAGTTGTGCATTTGAACTAATGTTAATGTCTGATTAGTCATTCCTTTTTCCACTTGCTTTACTTATTTTGGGGTCCAAATCATTGTTATATTCTTTCTTTAAGCAAATGATTTGCTTTCTTGTTATATTCTTTCTTTAAGCAAATGTGAAATTTCTTTTTTTGTTTAGTGGAATGTAATAATCTGTGGATAAACCGTAAACCGAACCGTGATTTCTTGATTGCTTTGGAACCGGACCGTAGACTTTTGGTTTGGACACGGATTGCGTTACATCGGACCGTAGACTTTTGGTTCGGTCCTCGGATTCATACCAATCCGGACCAAACCGGACCGTTTACACCCCTAATTAGGGATGTCTTTGCAAAAAAATAAAAAACAAAAAAGAAAACAAGATTATTCAGTTATTGAGAAGCAATAATTCTACTAGTTTGGACTTATTGATATACTTACTGTCTACACCCAAATTTGACGAATTTAGCCAAAGGCCATGATCAATGGCCAAAATGAAGAAATTGGGCGTTATAGGCCTACTGTTAAGGGATACAAGGCCAATCCGATATTAATAAACTATTAGGCTTGAAGGCCCAAACAATTTCGATCCAAAAAGTTATCCGTCTTGATACAATCAAAACCCTCCAGAGAATTAATTAATTAAATAAGTTAATTAATTAATTCCTAAAGCCATTTATTATATAAATGGTTAGTTGTTAAAGAGATAAAAATAGGAAGCCTATCTCCAACTTCCCACAAAGATAGGGAGAGTAGTTACAAGCCTATTTTGCACGAAGCAACAGAAATAATTAAAGTTTGGACTCTCAAGTGGCCATCCACGTTTCAAGGAGAAGAGGTTACGCGGTTGAAGCAATAGGAGACTTGGAAGAGACGGACTCTCCAGTTGCTAGCCTTAACAACTTCAACGAACGGATGGATCGAAAGGGGTAACGGCTTGGTTAAAGGTTATTGTAAAAAATACATAACCAACTCTTTGGCAGGAAGTTTCAAATTCAAAGGGCAAACAATCATGGGACCCGTGGCCTATAAATACAAGAATTGAAGAGGGATTAAGGGTTTCTCAACCATTAAGCTCACGCTTATAAACTCAACTCTTCTTAGAGTTTTTATCTTTCCACTCTCATGGATCTTTATTGTTTCTTTGTCTTTCAATTCAAAACGTTTGTCTAGCATTTGTCCCATTTACATTTCCTTTCCCCTAGCTTTATTAATCATCATTGATAAAGTTTGATTTTATTTGATCTCGTTACATTCATTTTCCAAAACCGTTTGGGAAATTATAAGTCCATTTCGATAGGGCACGACGAACATGTGTGATTCTACCATTCAAATCACACCAATCACCTACGATACAAAGTCAAGAGAAGGCGAGACCTATCTCAACAATTGGACTACAATCAAGTCTTGACACACCCGCATTCAGATCGCTCAGGCCTTGATGTTTACGTTTAGGCCTTCACGGTTTCCTTTTTATTTTCTACAATAGACAAACACTTACGTTACACTCTCATACTTGACTAAATCTTAAAAACAATTTTCAAGTATAGTCACTATATCTCTAAGGCTTAGTTTAGATGGCAGTAATCTCAAGGGAGAATGAGAATGTGATGCCTTCTACCCATGATTCCAACGTTTGGAACAGAAATGTTGATGTCAGACTATTCTGATTCCGATGTTTGCCAGAGACAGAAATAGGAATGTGATTCCAACCAAGAATCACATTCCTAGACTGGGTGGGAATCAGATCCCTCCCTTATCACACGAGAATCTCAGATTCCTGGCTCATTCATTACTAAGCGTTAATGTTTTAACTTGTCAAGCCTATATAAACCAGTCGATCCAAGCTGTTGAGCTAGACTCGTTTACTTAATGAGTCTATAACTCGAACTCAAGCTCAGCTCAATTATTAAACGAGTCGGGCCGAATTAAGGTTGGTCTTACCGAGTCTAACATCGTGGTACTCGTGAACAGTAGGGGTGAGCAAAAAATCCGTCAAACCGTGAATCCAGTCCAAACCGATTGGTTCGGTTTTTTAGTAACGTGGTTTGGTCCTGGTTTAAAAAAATTAGAATTCATATTTAATGGTTTGGTTTGTGGATTTACGTTCATGGTTCTGGTCCGAATCCAATCCGAACCGCGTATATTATATATGAATGTATTTATATATATAAGTCATAGTTAACTAACTTCCTAATATAATTTATTCATTATTCATTCTCTGTGCAAGATTTTATTTTGCCTAAGATTCATAACTTATTCACTTAATTCCAATACACCAGTAGTGGTTTAGTCATAGCCAATAAATTTGCTAATGAAATTCTCCATTCCAATTTTGATTCCACAGCACGTTTCTATTTTTCTAAATTTCTATACATGATTCGGTCATTGCCTATTCCTATTCCTTGATTTCCTTCATTATCATGATTAATTTTAATGGAATCGGATTTAATATAAGTTTTGGTTTATTAATCTGCACAATTTTAAGTACTTTAAATAGTTTACAGAAATAATATCTCAATTTTAAGCAAACCGTGGTTCGAAACCGAAACCGATCCGTATCTTTATGGTTTGAATTGGTTTGATTCTATGTCTTTTATGGGTTGGTTTGGTTCTCCAAATTCATAATCCGTAGGTAGTTATTTGGTTCTTGATTTATTACAAAACCAAACCAATCCGA
Organism: Gaultheria prostrata; assembly: GCA_036023075.1. Taxonomy (NCBI): domain Eukaryota; kingdom Viridiplantae; phylum Streptophyta; class Magnoliopsida; order Ericales; family Ericaceae; genus Gaultheria; species Gaultheria prostrata. Next base: position 27,588 of record JAXBDA010003186.1, on the reverse strand, counting down.
TCCATGCTCACCCCTAGTGAACAGCTCGGTTTCTTTCCATCCATCGTACGATGAGAAATGGGGGAAAAATATTTACTCCATGTATATATATACCAACCACTATAAAACCCAATACCCAATAGGAGGTAAGGTGAAGTGAGAACTCGTTTCCCTCCAAAAGACCTAACAGCCCACAACTCCATTCCTATACAGAAACAGACACCCAGAAATTGACGCTCCCTCCCAGAGAGAGAGAGAGAGAGAGAGAGAGCAGCGGTCATGGCAGCGGGGGTTGTTTCTGTTCCGATTCCGAACGACACGTTCAAACTAGGGTTCATCGGCGCCGGTAAAATGGCGGAGAGCATCGCCAGAGGAGTCGTCAAGTCGGGCGTCTTACCTGCCTCCAGGATCCGAACCGCTCACCTTGGACCCGCCCGCAGATCCGCTTTCCAGTCCTTCGGCGTCAAAGTCTACGAACGCAATGTCGAGGTTGTACCTTATCTTCTCTCATCCACTCGAGTCTATAAACTATGTTCGGATTTGTTTCCAGCTTTAATTGGCTCCGCACGGTGTGATTTGTGTGTTTAATCTAGGCCGTACACCTGAGTTATACGAAAAATATCTCGAGATTTGCGAATTTATGGCAACAACATGATTCAATATGATGCGATACGCGATTCGTAGTCGATTTGTGCTTCTCATTTGCTGTCTTAGTGCAATTTGGAATTCTTTCTTTACCGTACCTCCAACCCAATACCCCAAACTGGAAAAGGATCAATTTTTATTTAAGAAGCACGTGTAGAGTATTTTACCATACATACAATCCAACTAATTCTTTAATTCTATCTCAATTTCTCCACAAAACTTATCTTCCCTTCTAAATTTTAAACTATCAGTTTCCCAAGTGTTTGTTAGTATGTTGATCTTTAGTCTCATTTTGGATTTATTTACAATACCTTTTCAACAGTAGTAATTGGATGCAAAAGATATTTATACTCTACAAATAACATATGAGTAGTGACCATGTATATCTATGATTATTCTTTCTTTTAATACTTCTTTTTTTTGCGAATTCAAAAAGGAGAAATGCTTATGCCACTGTAAGTTTCACCACCGTTTATCTCACAGCTGAGTTGGATAGTCGTGATTGATTATATATGTCTGCAAAATATTATGCGAATGGAGAATAAGATGAATGAGGTCTCAATTTGTATGCGGGGAAATAAAATGCTGATAAATATTGGTGATATATATCTTCCCTTTCTTAAAAATTATATTTTATCAGTGGTTAAATGTCTACTTCCTCAGAAATATCTTAGAAGGGGCTATATTTGTTTCAGCAGCATTTAAGACTAAGAGATGTTGTAGAACAAGTTTGTTAAGTGAGAGGATGAGACATGATATGTAGTTTTTATGGTCCGCCTCTGCCATCTATACCACCACTCGGGTTTTCTTTTTTCAGTTCCGCACAATGCTAATGCACCAAATTATAGTACTCTTTTTTCATTTCCTCAAAAGTTCTTATGGTTTTCATTGCATCTATGTGATATAGCTAGAGCTCAAGTTTAAGCTTAGATTTGTTTTGTCTTCCTCAAGATCTAGTTATTATTTTCCGTTTGCATTGGTCTTTCTCTTTATCAAAGTATCCATTGACCCGTTGCTAAGGTTGCGTTTGTTTTCCCATATCATGTCCAGGTAGTCGAAGACTGTGATGTAATCATCTTTTCTGTCAAGCCTCAGATTGGTATGAACTGTGCCTGTACTTAGCCACTTTAACATTTCCTTGGTAGTTCTCTCACCTAATTCTATGCCTGCTTCTAAGGGTCTAAGTTTGTAGTGTGCAAATCATGTTGGTTAAAACTTCAATGTTCAGTGATCTCGGTTCATTCATAGCTTTTGATACTTCATCTGTGTTCCACACTTTTTAGATTGTGTATGGGAAAAGCTGAAAAGTTTGTGAATCCTGTATTCTATGGTGAGAGAAATGCAATAGTCATAAAATAAACACCTTATAAATTTTTTTTGCAGAAGCATGTTGTTCTTGGGGCATCTCTTTTTTTTTTTTTCGCCTGAAGCTACAGGTATTATATAGTGAAAGATAAAAGCTGCAGAAAATAAGTTTTCTTGCTCAAAAATAAAAGGCAAAAAGGGGAATTCAAGTAGAGCAAATAAATAGCTAGGTAGCACCGACATGGATACGGACACAATTCTGGCACTCTGATATGAACATTTCTAAAGCACAAAGGACACGATATGTTGAAAAAAGAAACATTTATGTGATGTACAAAATGGTTAGAAACAGTGCACAATATGAGAATAAGGCTCAAATTTTGGTAGAACACCATATACCTTTATTCATACATATTTACACTATTGCAGAAAAGTATGAAGGGAAAAAATGCACTTCATCGTTCAAATGTCACTACAGTCTTTCAACCACCATCTACCCCACCAAAAGACAAGCTTGCTAAGCTTTAACTATTGCCCACTAGTCCTTGCGAGGACACGACTGATGAAAGGATGTCATTGTGATAGTTAACCAACTATTGCTCACTATTTTATTTGACATGCCCCGTGAGTGTCCATAAACATGTTTTTTAGTGTCCCTGGAGTTCCAAGTGAACAAAATTGATCAAACTAGGACAATCGTGATTTGAGTGTCGGACACGTGTTTCGAGAGTCTTTGGGGAGTGCCGGTGTCCAACACAGGTATGTGACTTCCTGTGAGGGGTTTGTGCCTCATAAGTTGTACATATCTCCATATCAAGATTGGCATATATACGGGCTAGAAATCGGCACTAGTTAGAAAAACATTGTTTGCAGTGCCGCTGCCTGGTTGGCCAAAAATAAAACTCGATACTTTAGGGGCTGTTTGGTAATGTTTTTGTTTTCTGTTTTTTGTTTCTAAAAAATTAAAAGTAGAATCATGTTTATTGTTTATAAAAACAAAAACAAAAAAACATGTTTGGTAATAAAATTTCTGTTTTCTGTTTTTTGTTTTTAAACGACCCTGTTTTAAAAACAAAGCAAATCACCTTTTTTGTGTTTTGAAAATTTTCAGAAATTTTGAAAACGTTTTTATTAAACACAAAACATAAATAACTTACCAAACACATCTTTGTTTTTAGTTTTGAAAAAAATTGAAAACAAAAACAAAAAACAAGAAACAAAAACATTACCAAACGTCTTTCTTTTATCGAAAAACCGCCAGTTGCGCAACTAAACTAAAGATCACCCAAGGACCCCATCCCTGTTAGTTAGTGTATTAGGAGAGAACTAGGGGAAAAGTACAATGTGTGGAAATATAAAAGTAGATTGTGTGGAAAAAGTTTAGTTGGTGTATGTGTAGAGAACTCGGAAAAAGTACATTGTGTGGAAATTTAAAAGTACATTAAAGTACATGCTTTAGTTGGTGTATATGGGGAGAACTAGGGAAAAACATTCTTCGAAGTGGTTTTCACTACGTTGTGTGGAAATTGAAAAGAATGATGACTCATAGTTGCTGGTACGGTCCTTCCTTTCCTCTATGGCTGGTACACCCTGAAATCGTTTCACCCCCACTGCTTCTGCTATGGAGAGCGCTTTACTGCTTTTAGAACCATAAAGAACTATTGCATAATTTGAAACTTCAATGGAACCAAGTGCATGTGTATACTTGCATCGTTGGGATTTGTTGAAACAGCTAAATGGTGGAAAGTTCTGAACCTTAATTGGGAGCTTTTTATGGGATTGCTTCTTCTTAGGTTATCATTGAAGACAGATTGTCATTGACATTCCGGTTCCGATAGCCTGTTCCAGTGTCTATTAGATTCTACTGTTGACGTTCACCTATAGTGACTCTTTATATACTCCTATTCTCCCTATCTATTATGTTGTTTCATGGCTTTGCAGTTAAGGAAGTGATCTTGCAGTTGAAGCCGCTATTTTCAGAGAAGCTTCTAGTCTCTGTGGCTGCAGGAGTTAAATTAAAAGACCTCCAGGTTTGTGAACAGATCAGTCTGTTGTTTAGTGTACCTAATATTAGGTGAACAGATTATTTTATTACGGCTTGTGGCCTTAGTCCTTGCTACATATAATGTATGTGACCTAATGTCCCTTACAAGAGTAGCATTATGTTAGTTTGGATGACTCTAGACCAATACCTTTTTCAGTTAAGTACCTTTAGGAAGTGTATTAGTAGTTATTTGGTTATTCATGTTAAGTTTGTGTGCATAGGTTGTTATGGATGTTTACTTTTGGTCTTAACAGCAGGGGGAAACAAAAAAAAAAGTATTGTTGTTGAAGACCTGCATACAGTTTCACTACTTATTTCCTTCAACTCAGCATTGTTTGATTCTGTTCTTGATTGCTCTTGGTAATAATTTCAAACCTGTTTGAGAGCCCTCCACCTACTTTACGGCTTGCTATTCTGAGCTGCTTAGCCTGCTTTACGAGTAACTAAGACTTGTTACTGCAAGTCTCAACAGACAGAAATAGTTGCGGATGCTCACCACCACCAGGTGAAGTCAACTAGGAACATAATGCCTACTTTACAGCATCCTTTGTTGTTGTTTTGCACTCTATGAGTGCTCTCATGTTAGGTTTTATCGGCTGTAGGACGAGTGCATGACTTCTCTTGATGACAACATCATTTTTGAGGAGGTTGACAATGGTACTTGTCATGGTCATGTGGATTTTGAGCTTCGAGATGGTTACTGGTTTACAGGGTATAAGCTACGTATTCCTCGTACTTCACTTAGGATTTTCTTATTTGGAATTTGCATGCAAGGGGCACATTGCTGGGAAAAGATGCTCTTTGTGGGAACCTCAAATAGGAAAAGGTTACATGCAAGGGGTATGTTGCTGGGGAACAAGGCTCATTGTGGGAGCCTCAAACAGGGAAAGGTTACCTGCAAGGGGTACTTCTGCACTCTGTTTTCCATCATTTCTTGGTGACATCAAATCCTCATTAGTTCCTTCGCGGGAGGTATTTCAGGCGTCGATACAAGATTATTCACCCTCATTCAGAATAGGTTTCTATAGGCCATAGTTAAAATTACTCACCAAAGCGATAGTTTCATCAGATGGTACGGTAATTATAACCCTTCGACTATGACTTGGTTCGTGTGCGTACTGAGCGGTCCCTAAGAATTCCTTCATGAAACTCCTTGTTTGAGACACTAGATCTCATAGCTTGAACTAAATGCATGTTTGATTTACTCAACTTTGGACATGAATGCTCTCATTGTTTCATTTGAGTTCCCATTCTTTCAATAGGCTCGTCTACGGATATTCCTTCCACATCAGGCATTTGAGTTCCTATTCAACATCTTCAAACCCTTCCACCACCCCAGGAGAATCAGTTTGAGGATGTTCTTTAAACTCAAGATGTTTGTTCTACTTTGTTGATTATCGGTGGCATCTTGTGAGATTGAAGATGCATAAAAGGATGAGTTCGGCTATCTTGACCATCTGATGCTCCTGGAGCTGTACCTTCATCATCAATCTCCGGAGGAGAATTCCTTTTAGCTGGGGAGAAGTGTTGGACATCGAGTTGGTTGGCACATGTATAATCGACGGACGAAGAAAATCCCATGTTTTAGGATTTTGATTGGATTTTTCTATTTTGGTATCTTTATTCGGTTGATTTTCTTGGTATCCTTTTTCCTATTTTTCTTATTGATTATTGGTAGGTCTAACTGTATTACTCAGATGGTGTATGGTAAATTTTTCCATTACATTTTGCCTATTGAAGGTATTTTTTCCTCTCTCCATTATTCTCCTTCTCTCCGTACGTTGTTCTATTTTCCCTCTCTTTCCTTCCTCTTTCTTATGTGGTTCCACACCAGTGTATCTCGCTTTTAAAGTAATTCCATTGTTTAACTTGTTACAATGGCTATGATATCTTTGTTATTTTACTTTATGTTCTGTAACATACTAAATCAGTATCTTCATGCCAAGACTATAATGTTTCTGCCCACCTCCTATGGACTGATTAGGTAGCAGGTAGCTGATTTTGGTCTTGGTAACTCGTAAGCAAGGGATTCATGGGGAAGAACATTGGTTTTTGGGTAATGATAAAGAACTTGATGTTCAAGATGGGTTTAGGGGTTTATGATTGGAGATGCTACAGTTTTGAGTACTTTCTTTTTCTTCTAAATTGCTCTTCCTAAGTATATGTGCTCTTTCATGAGTACGCATTCCTTTCTCCGTCTCTGTTATTCAAAAACCCTATATCCTCTTTGTGTGTGGAATTATCTTACAGAGTATTATACTCAGCTTAGATACTGCGTCTAAGCGGAATATTCATGATCTTTACACATTGAAGTTGTCATGCTTTCCAGGAATGGGCTGGCCACAGTAGATTTATTAGGGTGATTCCAAATACACCTGCTGCTGTAGGGGAGGCAGCATCAGGTATCAACTGTTGCCCTCTTTCTTATGATGCTTTTTTGTTTTCTGCATTAGATGTCATTCTACTATCAAAATTAAGTGTCACTGTTAAAGTTAATTTTAGTCCTTTGTGATTCCACTTTTTGCTTGTTAAGGTCAACTTCCACCAGTATGATGTGCATGCTGAAAGAGCTGAATATTAACCCTTCACTAGTAATGCAACCCTCTTTGGAAATAAAACTCCGCTTTTATGAATTAATGTCCAAGGTAACAGATTGAATAGAAATGCAAATTTCAAGGACCCAAAGTTACTCCTTTTGAGTATGAGATTCTTCAGTCCCTTACCAAGTATAACTGTCACGATTGATGTTATTGCATTGTTAGTCTTCGTGAATTATCTTTTGCTTGTTATTTTCAACTTCCATCAGTATGAAGTGCATGGGAAAATCTGAGAGAGCCAAAGATCAAAATTTTGTTGTAATCTAGCCCTCTTTGTAAGTAAGATTTTATAGATCCTAAGAAACATGAGCATGCCCATCAGTCTAACTTATCCATTTCCAACATATATTTGGTACTGACACGACAAAAAATGCCACGGACACGTGTTGAACATGCATAAATTTATGTCCAATTGTTTTAATCTAAGATGCGTGGATGCGAACATGGGATTTGGACAACGCAGCGCACACATGCGTATGCTTTACTCTAAAAAGTAAGACACAAACATGTTGGGATTATAAGTTGCATCCCAAATTACATATTAGCTAGGTAGATACAGCCATCCAGTTCCTTAAAAATATGTTATGGAAACAACAAGGGAATGCTACTCATGACCGTGCTTGCTTTATATATTGTATTCGTTATCTTTTCATATGGTATTGAAGATAATATTTGTGCGATGTGAGATGATAAGATTCTAAAAAGAACACAAAGTAATGGACCATAGTACTTTTTAGTTAATTATGACTGTATCTCATCTTGTGAACATAGCATTGTGTCAGTAAAAAAACTGTCTTCCAACTGTTGCATGAAGTGACAGTAAGAGTACTTTTTTTGGGGAAGATTGCTTTCTTCCAAAACTAGTAAGGACAAATACACATTGACATGTCTTTGATATAATTTCTTCCAGGACTTTTTTGCAAGGTTTTTGCCTTGAAATCTTCAACTGATTACAGATCATGAGATCACACTTGTATTCAGCGAAATCAAATTCCCAAAATTTTCCCCTTTGAGCTCATTGTTTCATTTTATGATTTGAGTAAGTTTTGTTAATGTCCAACTAATGTTATTGCTTGTAATTTGGCTGCCTTCACGAAGCAATGAGCTTGGGAGGTACCGCAACAGAGGAAGATGGAGAATTAATAGCTCGTTTGTTTGGGGCAATTGGCAAGATATGGAAAACTGATGAGAAACTGTTTGATGCGATAACAGGACTGAGGTATGTGTTTTCTCATGATTTACCAACCATGCAAACTAATAGCCCCAAACAAAGAAGTAAATAATAATACACCCTGGACAAGCACTATTATCTTCCCTATTGTTTCTATCTATGTTAACGGAATGGTGATCGTGGGGTACGAGAAACGAAAACAATAAAAAGGTACAGCACGTGCTCTTAACTGTGTTACCGAAGGGGTAGCTCCTGTTCTGGCATGAAGATAAACATCCAATTAAATAGATTGTAAATTTCTAGTTATTGGTGTCAAACACGTTTTTGGAGGATTTTGACCAAAATTTTTTTACACTCGCGATACTAAATCTCCGGCTCCCATTAGATTTTTAGTTCATTACATTCCTTTTTTTCTCCTAGGCTAAATTGTAAGGAACTTCATAGGAAAACTTTGGGATGGCTCACTGTTTTTAAGGTAGGTTAATTATATTCTGGATCGCGGGTTCCCAAATGTAGGTAGCTCGGTTTTTGGCATTTTCTGGTATGATGGGTATAAAGCACTACTATTGGTTGTGCTGTAAATATGGGGGTGCATGATATTGGTTTTCTATTTTTCCATTTGCTGGTAGACAGACAAACACCTGGATGGATAGAGAGGAATGAAGTTGTGATTTGTTGTAACTAGATATTCCTCGTTTTCCTCTACCTGTGCAGTGGCAGTGGCCCAGCATATATTTACATGGCAATAGAGGCTTTGGCCGATGGAGGGGTGGCGGCAGGTTTACCAAGGGAACTTGCGTTGGGTCTAGCTTCTCAAACTGTGAGTTAGCTGTCTCTCATGTTTAACCTATTTTCGATTATATTCCTGTTGAGCTTATCAAGAGTACTCTCATTTTGAAGATAGCAGAATATTTTCAGTTCATACTTCTGTTACAGACATGAACACGGACATGCAGACTCGTCGTTTTTTCAATAATTTGGACTCAAAGATGTTGGATACAAGCACTAGAAATTTGGACTATAAACTCAGGAACAGATCAGAACATTATTATTAGCATGTAAAAGGTAAAATACGCATATTGAAAAAAAATTATAAAGATAAACAGAAGTCACAAGGTACGCACTTGAAGTATGCATCCTCATTGAAAGTAAAAAGGAAGAACTAAGCATCCGTGATAATTTTGACAAGTGCCCAACTATTTTGAAATATTGTTTTGAACTCCTAATGTTATGCGTTCCTGCGTTTCCTTAGTGTGCCCATAAAACAAGTTTGGTAATAGAACCAGACATGTTTTGGCAGGTCCAACATGTGTCTAGAGCTTGTCCAAACGTGTTGCACAGATTCATGAGGCTGGTAGACAGATCCATGCTTCTTAGTTAGGGGGAAGAGCAGCACTCTTGTTTTTAGTCGATGCAAAGTATCAACTAGCCAAATACAGAGTTGAACCTACTTGGTTCTTTTCCATTCTGACCAGGTAGATGAAAGCTTCATGTATGCCTGGTGTGCCACTACAATAGTCCAACCCTAGCTGGTCTCCCATAATATTGAGCTTTCATTAAAATATACAGGAAAGTCTCGTTCTTACAGAAGTTCTGAACGGCCATGAGTTTTAGGCAAGTCTGTCTCAGCACACAAGAACGAAATTTTAGGTAATCAGGCGTGGAGGACTTGGCAGGAATATTACTTTGCTCTAAGAACCATTTATGTATTGTAATGTACCTTAAAACCTTATTATGGCAACTGCAACCGTGAATTATTTGCTTTCTGGGAAAAGGTGATGGAATGATAAAGTTAATGGCTGACCAGTTGTTAGTGAGATTAATGTATGTAAAACTGTATAAGCAGTGAAGATTTTCATTCAGCCAGAGGAAAAACTCAAGCCCCATGGAATAGTAAATATAGGCTGAAAGACACAGCCATACGTAATCAGCAGGCTCATTGAAGGTTTATTATGAGAACCCCTTTTGGATTAGAGAAACTGGAAAGCACGTTGCACATTTGAGCAATAATGCATAGTAGAAAATACAAACAATAAATTATTCTGTCAAGTTTTTCTTGCCTAAATTCGAGTGTTTTACTCTTTTGTTTAGTCGAGGAAGTGTTAACCCTTTCAAGTTTTCGAAACAAAGTTCTCACCTCAAGCTAATATTTTCGCAAGCAAGTTAAAGAACAAGCAAGCCTCGTAGAACACTGTGCTCCAACTTGGTTTGGCATTTCTCTAAAATTAGTCTAAACTTAAAAAACATTTTCGGTTTTAAGAACCCAATACCTGCAAAAATAAAACATCCAACTATCGTGTATTCTTAGTCAATGCTGATCTGGTTCATACAAAAGAATTAGAGGCATTTTGATTGTCTTTCCATTCAAAATTTCGTTCTACAACTATCATCACCATTGTTTGATTAGCAGCGCAAGTGACCCTGCCGGCTAGATTTCCAGCGCTTCATATACTCTATGCATTTTCCTTTTTTCCTTTATTCTTTGGGTATTGTTAAATGAAAATCTTTTGAATCCATTCCTGCACTGTATCTTCCTTTGGTAGAGTTGTCTAATGCCCAGAGGTAACCCAATAATCACTTTTCCTAAATTCCATGCCGTTTTAACAACTGAAAATGCTTCTCTTTTGTTGGATTAGAACTGAAAATGCCTTGTTTGCAGGTACTGGGAGCAGCGTCAATGGTTAGCAAAGGAGGGAAGCATCCAGGTCAGCTTAAAGATGATGTTGCATCACCTGGTGGGACCACCATTGCCGGTATTCATGAGTTGGAGAAGGGTGGCTTTCGTGGGATCTTGATGAATGCAGTTGTTGCCGCCGCCAAACGTAGCCAAGAATTTTCCAAGCGATAGTTCATGGCTCTGCTTCATCGGCTAATTTTCCTGGTAAGCCAACTTCGACAATTGACATGCAATTTGAAGAGGTGATGCAGTCAAATTGATGGCAGACATGCAAGACCGATAATTTTCAGTTATTAATAGTATTAGTAGGTTTTAGGATGATGGTGCAGTTTCTTTTTAGTGGCTTTAGTGATTGGCAGTTTCTTTTTAGTGGCTTTAGTGATTGGATTTGAGCTCTATTAGGTATCTATGCCAGACGGAGAGACCATTACGTTTATTTTCAATGTTCTAAAAGTCGGCTGCCTAGGCCGACTAGTCCCCACCTAGATGCTTGGCGGAGGTCCAATGCCTAGATTAGCGGCCGACTAGTCAGCGCCTAGTCGCCGCCTAGGCGGTAGGTGCTAGGCACCCCTCTTCAACCCGACTAGCGCCTAACGACTTTTAGAATGTTGTTTATTTTTAGTGGCTAGTGAATTAAGCTCTTTTTTTGGTCCGCGAACTTACTGAATCAATAACATGCGATTCCAACGTAAATTTGTTGAACATTTAATCAATTTCATTGTCATTCGGATGATTCCATCTGCACGCAAATACTTCAATCTTGTTATTTAGTTCATCGTCCAATATATAGCTGGTGAAATTCAGGAAAACTGTCACACCTCCAAAACCGCAGCTAGAAGAGAGAGAACTAGAACGACGTATAAAGAAGCTAAGAACTAGTACATGATAGATTGATAGTGAATCTATTAGTCTTTTTTTTCCCCTTTTCACCGGGAAATATGAAAATGGAATGCCTCTAGTTGGTGGATCGAGGGTACGCAGTAAAGTAGGACTGAATAAAACTAGAGACAACCATGAAAGATGCAGCGATGAAAGCAACGACAGTCCATGGGGTACTGAAATGCTTATGAAAGAATTCAGCCATCCATGTCTTCACCTTGCTCTTATAATGCTCCTCAATGCTCTGCGTAAGATCTCCGTACATCCCGTAATCCTCTACCGCAAAAGTGGAAATCTCTTTGTACACATTAGCCACTTCTTCGTCGCTGCCAAGCCTGTTGAACAGTACATGCTTTGACCGCAACTCCTTCACATCGTCCGGGTGATCAATGAGTGATTTCAAGAAACCAACGAAAGAGGTAATCGCGAGGCTGTTAGTACTGTCTGAACACAGTTCGTAAGCAATAATGTTTGATAACATTGTTTTGGTCTTGGGAGTAACGAGGAACGACGGAAGTTCAAGCGACCCATAGAACCAAAAGGATTCAAACTTAATGGCCTTGTGAGATTTAGAATCGATAGACCGAAAATGTATCCCCTTTGCTTTCAGCTCAGTGACGGAACGAAACGAATGAATGTAATCCTTAAGATTAACTTTGCCTTTACCTTTGTGTTTAACTCTTTGTGAACCCCTCAGTGAGTTGAGATGGTGAAAGGGTTGGTTAACTTCATCAGCATAAGGGTCTAAGAGCAATTTTGCCCAGAACAACTGAAGTATATGAAGGGGCTTGTTTTCACATCCACTCCCTTTTGTTTCGTTCCTAATCTGAAATGGAAGCTCCCAAGGAATCTGAATTTCCAGAAGCGCGTCGATTCGTGTCATCCCCTCGTCGTCTTTGTACTTCAGACTCATTAACAACTCGAGAACTTGAAACGGGAGTTGATTCTCGAGCAAGAAAACCATATCTGAATTTATCGAATACCACACTAACACGCCTAAGTGAGTCATAACATCATCGTACTTCGCTCTTCGAACTGGTTTCCGATCTGAGATGTCAAAACTCTCGATCATACCAAGAACGAAACAACCATCCAAGAGCATCATTTTAGCGAATTCGTCATCGGTATACGTAGCTGTTGAACCTTCATCATAGCAACTTCTTGTGTCATCAACCATCAATAGCACCTTCTCATAGAACACGTCCATGTCCTTGTTGCTGTCAGAAACAAACAGCCTAGCCACCATTGGCTTGAGGCTCTCCACCAATTGAAGCTCGGGTTTTCCGTGGTGGTAAGGACCTAGAGAAACCACCTTCGGATCATATTCTCCCTTGTTGTTTTCATTGTTTCGCAACACCAGAGGAACTTTCTTAATTCGACGCTTGAAAAGTTTGTCATTTTCATTCGATGCCTTCCCCGCGTCGATTTGGATTACCATTTTTTGCTCTGCACAGTGGTGGTTGTTGATGCCGTTGTTGCTTCCCCAATGAGTTTCATTTGTTCGAGTCATTGGATGCGATTTCTACAGCAATTGGATATTTTGTAAGAGGTTATAGGCTGTAAGTTTATTGCGTCCATATATATATATATATATATGTATGTGTGTGTGTGTATAAGCCCGGGCTCTGCTGAGCGCTTTGCTCGGCAGGCGCTAACGAGAGCCGAGCACATCCTAGCCGTCCAAATGTATTTTGGATGGTAAACACATTTGGATGGCCAAGATGTATTTGGCAGGGCCTACCGAACACATCACTCAGCAGGTTGGAACCGTTCGTGTATAAGATGGGTGGTGGGACATGTAAGGCTGCTATGTTGACTTGTGTGCGCTTTAATTACTAGTCATTCTTTCCAATGGCATGACTTGAAATTTCAAATGAGGGAGTTGGGGGCAATATTGACCGACTCACAGATGCTTCTATGGAAGTGGCACTGTCATTGAATTAATTTTGTACGAGGCAGTAATGGAAATGATACATTTTTCTTGACTAAGGGCCCGACCTTTGACATTTTAGAGTACGAAAAGGCGATTTTAAGAATATGGGGCCTATATGCATTTTACAAGAAAAATGATATAACAAGATAAGTCAATTTGAAAAGTAAAATTATTAGTCTTCACCGGTTGTTTAGGCGGTATGGAAATTTCTGTAACAATTCGAGCTGTAGATTCCTAACGTATCCATAGATTTAAAACAATCACTAAAAGTCACTTTTCATGTGATTTAGCTGCAAAAGTACTAATTATAGTATCCTCTTATGATTAACTTTCACATATTTGATATGCCAATATAAAAGGAATATAATTTCATAAACCTTTATTCAACGAATACTACACGATTTTTTGAGGGCCCCTCATATTATGAAAAATTGTAGGGGCTAAGCCAAACGTGTTGCTCGTCTTTGCTCAGGACCAATACCACTTGACCCTGACTTTAGTAATTTATGTGGTCTCATGATTAAGTGGCATATACTCGCACAAACTTCAAACGATGCAAAAATTTAATCCTTCAAAGGTTTGTTTAAGTAGTACAGTAGGTTCTCAAATCCATATGTTACGGGTGCGCATTGGTTTGTAAGCCCGCCCATTTCAGCCCATTTTTTTAGGGTTCGGAATATCGGGATAAATATTAATTTAGGCTCACAGGGCTAGGCTGGTTTGGGTTGAGATTAGTAAAATTTCTTGAGACCCGCCCCGATCCAACTTGTTGTATGTGCACCTTATGTCAATCCCTATATATGACTATATCTTATAAAATTCTCTGGTTATACAATGCTAATCGGCACACCCTTTGGGATTTTTCTGCCACTTACCTCTTTGATCGGCTTTCTTGGCAACTTCCCCACGGAGTCTGAAGTCAAAGATTAGGCAGAATTGAAGTACTCTCTTTTCCAACTACTCCATCAATGATTTTGACCAATTCCACTGATGTACAAGACAACAACATGACCGACCCGATGCAGTTGGCATAAAGACATCGGAGGGTTGCCTCCAAAGAGCATGGCCAGTTCAAGTGAGATTCCAACCATTAACAATTCTACCAAATCCAAAAGCTCAATGCGATCTTTGGTATCAAACTTCAAGGCCAAATTTCATGTCTCGAAACCCAAACCGCTTGATGAGAACATCATCCACAATAGCAATATTGCTGCTTCCACCAGTGCAACCACCAGCAAAAATGACCATCACGGGGAAGCTCTTCCCCCCGATGATCTCGACCTCGTGGATTCGGCCTGGAAGAATTACACGGACCATATGAATGCGCAAATCAACTTGGCCCGTAAGAAATTCGAGGAGCTACAAAACTCAGGGAGCAGTGAAAAAGACTTTGACGAACTCCGAAAGGCCATCGCAAAGCTCAAGTTGCAGATCCCTACAAAGGTGAACATCATTTCAACCACCAACAAAGACAACTACCGTGGTGGAGATCATTCGCCCACTTCTCAAATGATGCGTAGTGATCTCCTACTCTTGGATTCAGCTTTTGCTAAGGCGAAGGAGTACATGGACCATACGAGTGAGAAAATCAACCAGGCCCATGAAAATTTCAATGAGCTACAAAAATTACGGAGTAGGGAGAGATACTCTGACGAAGAACGAGAGTCCGACTCCGACTCCGACTCCGACTCCGACTCCGACGAACTACGAAAGCCACCAGAGTTCTTCTCTGACACACCAGCAGAGGTAGAGTATGACGTGCTACGAATGGCCGACTCTGCCAAAAAACGAAAGGCCAACTCTGCCAAAAAGCGAAAGGCCGACTCTGACAAACTACGAAAGGCCATCACGAAGCTGAAAGTTCAGATCCCTTCTCACAGTAAAATCCGTTCTGCCGATTTGGACCCACATCATAGGAAGTGGCCTAATATAAACGGGGCCGATGATGGAATGACACACTTCTTCTACAAGGAGGAGCCAGATCATAACCTTGTAAAGAAAGATTTCAATGGACTCTCTGTGGATTTGAGTTGTTGTTTGTTAAGCTTCTTCAAGTTCCCACCAATGGCAACCATAAAGAGAAGCACGATGATTTACCTGTGGATAGGGCAGAGATTTTATCCCAGGCCTCTGCTGCATGATGAAAGTGAAGAGGATGCTGCAAATAAGGTCTTTGATGAGCTTATTGAGAAGGGCTTCGTCGATCCTGTCTTCCAAAATTGCTCCTTGCGGCCAGACAGTTGCAGGATGAGCTGTTTTGTTCGTAGTTCTTTACGCGGAAAAGCTGAAAGATGGGGATTTACTTCAAGTGAATCGGAGGGTTATGGGAAGTCAATTCTTATCAATGTTGGCGAGGCCATTCTTGATTCGGTGCCGGAAATATTTGCTAATATGAAGAGCATCCAAAGTCTTCATCTCGGAAGATGGCAGAGCTCAGCTACGCACCACATTGAACTAGTAGATGCCAAAATTCTCCATGGATTGAAGAAACTGGATGGCTTAACTTTTCTTAGCCTTCGAGGGATTTCTATGATTACAGAGCTTCCCACTGTCATTTTAGGGCTCAATGATTTGAAGATCTTAGATCTCCGAGCTTGTCATAATCTTGAGGTGATTCCCGACAAGATCAATTTGCTCAAGAAATTGACACACTTGGACGTGTCCGAGTGTTACTTGTTAGAACACATGCCCAACAGTCTTGCTCAACTTTCAAAACTCGAAGTCCTCAAGGGATTCTTGATTGGAGATTTCAAGAACAACAAACAATCGTGTACTCTTTACGATCTGTCAAGATTGCAGTATTTGAGAAAACTTAACATCTACATAAGTGTGAAACATCTTCTCAGACTGCGGAACTTGGAGGATTTAGAAAGGTTTGTAGGCCTGCAAAAGTTGACAATATCATGCG
The DNA here is from genome assembly GCA_036023075.1 of Gaultheria prostrata. NCBI lineage: Eukaryota > Viridiplantae > Streptophyta > Magnoliopsida > Ericales > Ericaceae > Gaultheria > Gaultheria prostrata. The sequence continues at coordinate 11,450 of JAXBDA010003186.1, read as the reverse complement.
GAGGATGCTCTTTACAAGGTCAAACTGAAGTCATCACTGAAGCATTTCACTTTGCTACACTTCCTCCCAGACTGCAGAAACTAGACCTTCAGGGTTTCCCCACAACGAGTCTACCCAATTGCCTGATGCCGGGTAAACTTATGGAACTAAAGAAACTGTACATTAGAGGAGCGCAACTATGTGATCTAAGCCAAATTCAGAAACATCAAGGGGAGCAATGGACCGTAGAGATATTGTGTTTAAAGTACTTGAGCGAATTAGAGATAGATTGGAGGGAACTGAGGATATTATTTCCCAAGTTAATTTACTTGCACCAAGTAGAATGCCCCAAGTTTACTAACTTCCCGTGTGATAAGAGGGGCGTGTGGATGGACAATAACGCCATTGATACTCATGTGCAGCTACAGAAATACCTCAGAAGTGGTCGCATCATCAGCTCAAATTCTACGTTGTTGAAGCGAACTTTTTATCGTGGCAATCCATATTGTTTCTAAAAGAAAGTATAATAGTAGTAAAGAATGGGGTTTATTATTTTCTTTTGTAATGTGTAAAATTTTGGTTTTGAAAATAAAGGAGATCGTAATGGACTTCTTGTTTCTTCCTAAAACTGGCTGGCATCATTTTTGGTTGCTCAACTAGTTTCCAACTATCTGAGTTGCTGGCTCGGCCCCCTTTCTTTTTCATAACTCTCTCCTGTTGCTTGGCTTCAAGGTGCATGTCCCATGTCATTGGATTTATGTAATATTGATTTTTTCTTCGACTTGTATGTCTTTTTATTTTGTACATATCACTTAATAGTAAGTGGACAATTAAGTTTGATCGGGCTTGGGCTACCCAAAAATCGGGGCCGATCCTGAGTACGTGCTCAAATCTGTATGTTCTGTATATTTGAGTAAACAACTTGTGGAGCTGCCAATCCTCTATGACTATCGATAAAATCCCTGTTTATACAATGCTAATTGGCACACCCTTTAGAGTCTTTTTTCCCACTTACCTCTTCGATCGGCTTTCTTGGGAACTTCCCCACAGAGTCTGAAGTCAATGATTTGGCAGAATTGAAGTACCCAAAATTAATTTCTTGTATGGTTCATATTAGGAACTCGTTTTACTAATTAAAAGAGAATGGGCATCCGATGGATTAATCAAATAGGCTATTTATCTTTTTATTTGCTATAAATTTTGAGAGTTGATAGAGGAAACAGCGCCATCAGCAGCTGTTATAATGATGATGTCAAGTTGGAAGCCCCACAACATATATTTCAAACTTCGAAAAGAGAGAGTTCCTCAGATGATGCAAAAACTGTGAAAATGACGAGGGATGTATGGCTGATATATGTTTCATGGAACCGGATCCTCTGCCCCTTTCCGTGCCCCCTCCTCTGCCCCCATTTTCAACTCAGAGGAGTCAGGAGGGGGGCACGGAAAGGGCTGAGGAACATGGTTGATAGTTGATGAAACTAGAAGTTGCTATATACTGAAGGTTTGATCAAAGGGTAAAAAGCACTAAAGAGGGGAAAATTTGGTGAGATCATGCTTTTGGATTCTTTCATTTGGTATGACTCAGAGCGTTTCAGGCCAAAAACCAGGTTAGAAAGTGGAAATATGATGAGAGTAAAAATCCATTTTGGAATGCCAGTGTGGTATTTCCATAACAGAGTCAGGAGAGTTTAATTTTGTTCATCCTTATAAAAAGAGGGTGAACATTACTTTCATTCTTATTGGTTGAAATTGCATGAATCTTACCAAAAAGTAATCCCATCCTTGATAAAAAAAAGTGTATTACAAGAATAAGACTTACACTATTTCAACTAATAAGAATGAGGATAATGTTCACTCTATTTTAATAAGGATGAACAAAATCGTACTCGTCAGGAGGCACACTTTTTACCTAGGTAACCAACTCCCATTCCGAACGATATACGAGTTCTTCAATCCTTTGGGTTCGTGGGAGCTAAGTTAATGTATACACCATCCCATCCATGATCGTATGAAAAATGGTTACAAGTGTAAAATGTATTTATAACCTATGGTTTATATCATCAATTACCAAAAGCGCTCTCCATAGACCCTTGCGACCTGATAGGACATGTTGAAACCTGATATAATTAGCGAGTGACAATCTAAGACGGAATCATGGTACAAACCCAACATTAAGATCAGTGGATCACTATAAAAGCAAGGACAAAGCAACAATGACTTTTATGTGTGAAAATTGAGCAAGCCCATGGGGATTGTTACGTTGGTCGTCTCTTCCCATCCTTTTCCCAGTTAAAAAAAAAAATGCCCATAAATTTGCTGGGTATAAAAGCAAAGAAAAAAAAATTGATACTGCACTAACGAGGACATTGTAAAAACTAGCAGGTAATTACTTAGCTAGGACAAGGGAAAAAAAAAATACAGTAGTTGTTAGAAAAAACATTAGAATTTTTGCTTTTGCGATCAGAAGATCGGTGCACACAAATTTCAGAGCATAGATGATCCACGTGCATAGAACAATTTAATGCACATTTTTATCAGAATTTAAGAATTACAACAAGCGTGTAATACATAAAATTGGAGAGATTGTTCAGTGCCCTCCTCTTTTTCTCTCTACAAATTAAAATTGGACATATCCACAATGTGGTGAAAAAAATAACTTTTGGGAAATAATTTTGGCACTGCATTTTTATCTATTGGCTCTCCCTTTTGTTTTTTTATATAAACTATCCTTACTTCATGAATCACTTTTTCATGTAAGTGCAATTTAATAATTTCAAATGGGATTGGTTTGGGAAAATTTCCTGAGACCCGGCCGGACCCAACCCGTTATATGTGCATCCCTATATGACTTTCTTACACAATTCTCTGCTTATACAATGCGAATCGGCACACCCTTTGGGATTTTCCTTCCACTTACCTCTTCGGCTTTCTTGGCAACTTCCCCACAAAGTCTGAAGTCAATGATTTGGCAGAATTGAAGTACCCAAAATTAATCTTTTGTATGGTTGGTGTTTCTTTTCCAATTAAAGGAGAATGTGCATCCAACGGATTAAAATGAAAAGGCCATAATCAAGTAGGTCACAATCCTTTTCTTTTGCTATAAATTTCGAGAGTTGATAGAAAAAGTAGCGCCATCAGTTGCAGCTGTTATAATGATGATGTCAAGTTGTTTTTATCGCCTATAATCCTTCTATGTTGTTTTTGATTGGCTATAATGATGTCAAGTTAGTTTTTATCCTTTTTTGGCTCATCCCTACTCAAAATGTATTTGTTCTAATGTTCAATTCTTTCCCATGTGCTATTGATTCATTGGTCAGTACATTTAGGGCTTTGTTTCGACTTTAATTGCATAACAGGACAGTAGAATTGGACAATCGGTCTATTGGGCCGGATACAAATTTATAAACAATATAAGCGTACAACCTTAGTTCTGGGCCTCTGGCTATGTTAATACAACCTTAAGTTAATTACTATGGGACTCTATAGCGAGATTGTTGACTTAAGGTCAGGTCAACTTAAATTATATAGTTTTCATTCACGGCTTAGATTAGACAATACACCCTTATAGCGCTTTTGGCACTTCAAGGGCCCTGGATCCTCTAGATAGTACTATCTTCTTTGTACATTTTTTTGGATTTATCTCAATGATGTTTTGATTTCTGCTCAAGGTTGCAATTGGCAAGAGTAATCTACAGCAAAAACATTTTGGACTCTCGAGTCATAAATTGTTTACACTGACTTGACTAAAACTCACTTTTTGGAAAAAAAAAAACACATTTACAAAAAGCAAAAAAACAAACAATCTATCCTAAAAATTCATTGCGAACTTGTATAAAAACACGGTGATTTTCTATAAAACATAAATCCCTATGAATTTGTATAAATTTCTATGTGAATTTTGTATGAAGGAGGATAAAAACATGGCTATTCCTTCAAAATAAAAGCACTACGGATTTGTTGTTCTCGCTTACAAACAAAGTGAGAGAAAGATAAATGAATTTTCAAAATTCGCACGCAAAAAATTCGCAGAACATAAAAAAAAACTCTTAATCAAGAAAATAAAAAAATTTGCAGAAAATAAAAAAACCCAAAAAATTCATAAATCCATATGAATTTTCAAAATTCGCACCCAAAAAATAGGCCGAATTTGTAGATCTAAAAAATTGGAGGGATTCCCTATCAACAAAAAAATACCTAGTTTACTGTGAATTTATAGAAAATTGAGATGTCGTCTCGATTGAAGCTCTCCTCTGTCAACCACTCACATTACTTCTTCTTCTTCGTCTTCGTCGGCGGCGGCTAAACTTGCAACCACACAACCTTAGGTGCCCTTTGAAACTAAATCAAAAGATCACCCATTGCTGGATCTGAATGTGGAGTTTTTTTGGTGGAAAAATGGGGAGTAATTTTAGAAATTCGGAGGAGAAGAAACACAGTTTACAGAGAGAGAAAAAGGAGGTTTATCGTCGCTGTCATTTTGGTAGAGGGAAGGGCCAATAAATCTGTATTGTATCGAAATGGGGCATAGCAGTAATAACAAGGGGCCACACCTAACCCCATTTATTACTACTAGTATTGGGAATACTAGTACGGCAATGTGGGAATACAACAAATGGGGCATAGCAGTAATATATCTGTATTGTATCGAAATGGCTTTTTTAACTTTCTTTTTCAAAACCGACCCAACCCCATTTATTACAACAAGACAGCGGGAGTAGGTTGCTTTTTTGTAGGCCCCATAATGTAAGTGGCTGGAGAGGCGCGCGCATTAAAGCGCTCAAAGGTGTCTTTTGGGTAGAAAATAAGCCAACTACCTTATTGATTCTTTTTAATAATGGGCTGGACCCGGAGGGAATTAACACTACTTTTCTCTACTGGCCTATCAATAGCCCTTTTTCTTCCACTTACCTCTTCGGCCTTCTTGGCAACTTCCCACAAAGTCTGAAGTCAAAGATTTGGCAGAATTGAAGTACTCAAAATTAATCTCTTGTATGGTTTGGTTACTTTGGTATTAAGAACTCGTTTAAGTTACTCCCTTTTCCAATTAAAAGAGAATGGACATCCATCCAACGGAGTAAAATGAAAAGGCCATAATCAAATAGGCTATAATCATGATAAAAAAAAAAAAAAGGCTACGGTCCTTTTATTTTGCTATAAATATCGAGAGTTGATAGAGAAAGCAGCGCCATCAGTAGCAGTTGTTATAATGATGATGTCAAGTTGTTTTTGATCGGCTATAATGACGTCAAGTTGGAAGCCATAGCCAAGTTGATCGGCTATAATCCTTTTTATGTTGTTCTTGATCGGCTATAATGATGTAAAGTAGTTTTTGATCGGTTCTTTTGATCATTCCAACTCAAAATGCCTTTGTTCTAATTTTCGATTCTCACCCACGTACTATTGATTCATTGGGTCAGGACATATAGGGCTTTGCTTTGACTATAATAGTATAACAAGATGGTGGAATTGGACTGCCGAATCAATTGGTCTATTGGGACGTATACAAATTTATAAAAAATAGAAGCATACAACCTTGGTTCTGGCTATGTTAATACAACCTTAAGTTAATTATAAGACTCTATAGTGAGATTGTTTTGACTTAAGTTCAACTTATATTCATTCACTTATTTTTGGTCTGGTTCGATTTTTGTTTTAGTTTTTTGGTTAACAGGTTACTTAGTTCCTTTTAGTAATCCGGGTCGTTGTAGTGTCCAAAGAGTGTAGTGCCCAATCTAGCCGTCAATTCATCAATCAATAGTTAAATTGTCTTTCATGTAAGATATAGTATAATGAGTCCCCTTCCTATGAGGGATCCCACATTTTAACAAAGTGTGGGAGTCACCCAATTCTCCTATTTCCGGATCAAATTTCGGCAATCCGAACTGTCCAATGCGTTTAAAACGTGTTTTTAAGGGCCAACGCGAAGATTGGGCAAAACAAAATACTCGGAAAGGCTTGATCCAAATAATTTTTCATACAAACCGTAGATATACATTTTATGAAAAACTGCTCGGATGAAGCTCTTCCGGGTATTTTTTTTTTTACGAATCCTCGCGTGGACCCTTAAAAACACGTTTTAAACACATTGAACGGATCGGATCGTCGAAATTTGATCCGAAAATGGGAGTCCCACACTTTAACAAAGTGTGGGATCCCACATAGGAAGGTGAGTGATAGTATAATATTTGAAATTTATACCATTGAAAACAGTATCGCATGGCCCAAATTTGACTCTACACTCAATAGTGAGTCTACAGGGATCCCGAATCGGCTTGTATTATCGCTAATTTCTATCGTCCATTCGACTTTGTACTATTTTTTGGATTTATCTCAATGTTGTTTTGATTTTTGCTCAAGGTTGCAATTGGCAAGATGAATCTAGAGCCAAAACATTTTGGACTCTTTTGACTGTTTACAATGACTTGACTAAAGTCTGAACCCTTTTTTCTTAGTTGCTAGCTTCCATATATTGTGCTCTTTTGTTTTTTTTTCTTAGGGAATTAATTTGTTACTGGGCACATAATAAGTACATAGAAAGAAATGTTCTACTATGCATCTTTTACACTTTTTAGTATATTTATACCTATTTTTATACATTTTTTTTATATTTTAAGAGTATATTTTTAACCTTAACATATGTCCAGTATGCACGTTTCAGCATTTTCCAATTAATAATCTAGAAATTATTGTCCTGAAGTTCTCAGGAAAGGATATAGTACTTTTTCGTACCACCACCATCCTGTCACGTGGCCAAGCCAGTAGGTGCGTGGACAAGAAAAGAAACCAAAACAAGATGACTTTTCTCAAAAACGTAACAACGTGCAACTCGTTATGGGTACACCATGTAACTCAAATGTACATCAATAGTTGTCCATCTTAGAAATCAGTGTTTTGAAGTAAATTATTCACACAAAGATCTTAAAAAAACTCTTCGCGCGAATAACTTATTTTCAAATTCAAAAAATTGAACATGCTTTTGAATGGGTGAATGCGTTAGTGTGCATCTGCCATCTGGGGTATGAAAATATGGTGTACACATCATTTTTGCACTCAGAAGACAACGAGCTCAAGTCTTATATACCGAAAGTTTGGTGTACCTATGTATCAAGTGATTTTCAATCCCAAGATCATGCGAGACAAAAGTCACTTGATACATGGGCACACCAAAATTTTCCGGTTTGACGCGTATTTTAAACCGTGTAGACCCATGATCCCACTGATGTACAAGGACAAAAACATCACTGATCCAGTTGGCATAAAGAAAAAGATAGGAGTCATATTTTTGGTGCCAGATCTCCTGTTCCAAAACCTCCATATTCCTCTGCTTCAAGGGATTTGGGCCGTTGGATGATAAATTTTATTTTTGTATTTTAAATTTTTTTAAGTAATCCAATGGCCCAGACCCCCTTGGAACGATGAACAAGGGTTTTGAAACAAGGATCTGTTCCCATATTTTCATATCCATTGTAGAAAACACTTTGACACCCAAATTCCAAAACAAACATATCTTGGCACCACCGGCAAGCCAAGTAGGAGTGTTGCCTCTCCAAAAGAGCATGGCCAATTCTAGTAGTGAAGCCCCTCCCTCATCATCACCTAGTGAGATTTCAACCATCAACACTTCGACCAAATCCAAAAGCTCAATCCGATCTTTGGTATCAAACTTCAAGGCCAAATTTCATGTCTCGAAACCCAAACCGCTTGATGAGAACGTCATTCACAATGGCAATGTTGCTGCCTCCACCAGTGCAACCACCAACAAAGATGATCTCCACAGTTCAGCTTCCAGCAGTGGAACCACCAACAATAATGACCAGCACGGGGAAGCTCTTCCACCCTCTTCTTCTGAAAAGATCCCTGATGATCTCGACCTTGTGGATTCGGCCTTAAAGAACTACACGGACCATATGAATATGCAAATCAACCTGGCCCGTGAGAAATTCGAGTGGCTACAAAGCTTAGGGAGAAATGAAGAAGACTTCGACGAACTCCGAAGGGCCATCGTGAAGCTCAAGTTGCAGATCCCTACCAAGGTGAATATCATTTCAACCACCAACAAAGACAACTACCATGGTGGAGGAGATCTTTCCCCCTCTTCTCAAATGATGTGTAGTGATCTCCTACTCTTGGATTCGGCTTTCGCTAAGGCGAAGGAGTACATGGACCATACGAGTGGGAAAATCAACCAGGCCCATGAAAATTTCAATGAGCTACAAAACTTACGGAGTAGGGAGAGATACTCTAACGAAGTACGAGAGTCCGACTCCGACTCCGACTCCGACGAACTACGAAAGCTACAAGAGTTCTGCTCTGACACACCAGGAGAGGTAGAGTATGACGTGCGACTAATGGTCGACTCTGCCAAAAAACGAAAGGCCGACTCTGCCAAAAAGCGAAAGGCTGACTCTGCCGAAAAACGAAAGGCCGACTCTGACAAACTACGAAGGGCCATCACGAAGCTGAAAGTCCAGATCCCTTCCCCCAGTAGAATCCGTTCTGCCGATTTGGACCCACATCATAGGAAGTGGCCTAATATAAATGGGGCCGATGATGGAATGACACACTTCTTCTACAAGGAGGAGCCAGAGGTTCCGAACTATCCGCTGTATCAATATTACAACGTAAAGAGAGCTTTCGGTGACCTTTCCGTGGATTTGCAATGTTGTTTGCTAAGCTTCTTCAAGTTCCCACCAATGGCAACTATAAAGAGAAGCACGATGATTTACTTGTGGATAGGACAGAGATTTTGTCCCAGGCCTCTGCTGCATGATGAAAGTGAAGAGGATGCTGCCAATAAGGTCTTTGATGAGCTTATTGAGAAGGGCTTCATCGAGCCTGTCTTCCAAAATTGCTCCTTGCGGCCAGACAGTTGTAGGATGAGCCTTTTTGTTCGTTCTTCTTTATGCAAAACAGCTGGAAGTTGGAGATTTACTTCAAAGGATACTCTTGATCCTTATATATCAGATGTCTATGGGAAGTCATTTCTTATCAATGTTGGTGAGGTCATTATTGATTCGGTGCCAGAAATATTTGCCAATATGAAGAGTATCCGAAGTCTTCATCTCGGAAGATGGCAGGGCTCAGCTACGCACCACATTGAACTAACAGATGCCAAAATTCTCCATGGACTGAAGAAGCTGTATGGCTTAACTTATCTTAGCCTTCGAGGGATTTCTATGATTACGGAGCTTCCCACTGTCATTTTAGAGCTCAATGATTTGAAGATCTTAGATCTCCGAGCTTGTCATAATCTTGAGGTGATTTCCGACAAGATCGGTTTGCTCAAGAAATTGACACACTTGGACGTGTCTGAGTGTTACTTATTAGAACACATGCCCAAGAGTCTTGCTCAACTTTCAAACCTCGAAGTCCTTAAGGGATTCTTGATTGGAGATTTCAAGAACAAACAATCGTGTACTCTTTACGATTTGTCAAGATTGCAGTATTTGAGAAAACTTAACATCTACATAAGTGTGAAAAATCTTCTCAGACTGCGGGACTTGGAGGATTTAGAAAGGTTTGTAGGCCTGCAAAAGTTGACAATATCATGCGGAGGATGCTCTTTACAAGCTCGAACTGAAGTCATCACTGAAGCATTTCACTTTGCTACACTTCCTCCCAGACTGCAGAAACTAGACCTTCAGGGTTTCCCTACAACGAGTCTACCCAATTGCCTGATGCCGAGCAAACTTAAGGAACTAAAGAAACTCTACATTAGAGGAGGGCAACTATGTGATCTAGGCCAAATTCAGAAACGTCAAGGGGAGCAGTGGACCGTAGAGATATTGCGTTTAAAGTACTTGAGCGAATTAGAGATAAATTGGAGAGAACTGAGGATATTATTTCCCAAGTTAATTTACTTGCACCAAGTAGAATGCCCCAAGTTTACTAACTTCCCGTGTAATGAGAGGGGCGTGTGGATGGACGCCATTGGTACTCATGTGCAGCTGCAGAAATACCTCAGAAGTAGTGGCATCATCCGCTCAAGTTGTGCGTTGAAGCGAACTTTTTAACGTGGCAATCCATATTGTAATTCTAAAAGAAAGTATAATATAGTAAAGAATGGGGTTTCTTATTTTCTTATGTAATCTGTAGATTTTGGTTTTGAAAATAAAGGAGATCGTAATGGACTTCTTGTTTCTTCCTAAAACTGTCTGGCATCATTTTTGGCTGCTCAACCAGTTTCCAACTCTCTTAGTTGCTGGCTCGGCCCCCTTTATTTAATTTTCATGACTCTCACTGTTGCTTGGCTTCAAGGTGCATGTCCCATGTCATTGGATTTTTTTATGTAATTCAAGCTAAAGATGCAATGTGATATTGATTTTTTCTTTGACTTGTATGTCTTTGTATTTTGTTCATAGAACTTAATAGTAAGTGGGCAACCAAGTTTGGTCGCGCTTGGATTACCCAAACATCGAGGTCAACCCTAAGTACGTGCTTAAATCCGTATGTTCTGTATATTTGAATAAACAACTTGTGGAGCTGCCAATCCTCTATGACTATCGATAAAATCTCTGTTTAGACAATGCTAATTGGCACACCCTTTAGAGTCTTTGTTTTCCACTTACCTCTTCGATCGGCTTTCTTGGGAACTTCCCCACAGAGTCTGAAGTCAATAATTTGGTGGAATTGAAGTACCCAAAATTAATTTCTTGTATGGTTGGTATTAGGAACTCGTTTAAGGTACTCTCTTTTCCAATTAAAAGAGAATGGGCATTCAACGGATTAATCAAAATCTTTTTATTTGCTACAAATTTCGAGAGTTGATAGAGAAAGCAGCGCCATCAGCAGCGGTTATAATGATGATGTCAAGTTGTTTATGTCAAGTTGGAAACCATAGCCAACTTAGGCAAGCTTCAGTCAAACGAAAGCAACATACATTTCAAACGTCGAAAAGAGAAAGCTCCTCAGATGATGCGAAAACTGTGAAAATGACGAGGGATGTATGGCTGATATATGTGTCATGGTTGATATATAGTTGATGAAACTAGAAGTTGCTATACATTGAAGGTTCAATCAAAGGGCAACAAACACTAAAGCGATGGAAAATTTGGTGAGATGATGCTTTTGGATGGTTCTTTCATTTGGTATGACAGAGCGTTTCGGGCCAAAAACCAGGATAGAAAGTGGAAATATGGTAAGGGTAAAAATCCATTTTGGAATGCTAGTGTGGTATTTCCATAACAGAGTCAGTAGGCGAGTAATTGTGTTCATCCTCAAAAAAAAAAAAAAAATGGACAGGGTAATGTCTGTAACGCCCCAAAAATTCAGGAACGCTAATTATTATTACTATAAAATGAAAATATGATAATCAGTCTGACATGGCGTCTACTGCGCCGAATTACATTATTTATAATAGGGAGAGATCTATGGTGTAAAAACCCGAATTTTCGTAAATAAAAATTCGAATTATAATTTTAATAATAATAATTTTCTCGGAAAATTATTTAATCGTCGATCGATTTATTTAA